>VYZW01057043.1:11490-27778 GCA_013401315.1 Balaeniceps rex | reverse complement strand
AACCTGGGCCAAAAAAAGGACAAAAATGGAATTTACATATCAATACCCTGACTTTGAAACATATTCTCAATACTTAAGCCCATCTTGCATGTATCTGTCCATATACTAAAAGCCAGAGATAGATGAAGAATTTAGGTACAAGAAGAGACTTGTAGGCATGCATTGAAACAAGAAACTAATCCAATTGCCCAGGCAGATGTGTCAGCGTCTCCCCCAATACCATTCTTCAGTCGGAATAAGCAAGCTTACTCGCTCTTTTCTATGCTGAGACAATCCCTTCCCCAAAATCTCAACTTACTTACAAAGCGTATGAAAAAGAAAATTAACATTTAAGAGTCCTCAAAAAGAAGTGCTAGGTAAGTACAAGTAACAGTTCACTACATAGGCCACTACACTGTTTTAAGACTTACATATTATACATATAGTCTAGTATTATTCATTTTTTTGAATGCAGTATCTGGTTTTCTGAAGTCTTAACAGAGCAGGGTTGCTTAAACTAAATTAAACAACAGAGCTAGGATAACAAGAAAAGGCTTGCTGATTTAATTTAAGCATGTGTTTCCAGCATAATTCCAGTACTTTTGTGTGCATATTATTTCCCAAAGAGCAATTACTACCAAAATCAGTTTTATGTCAATTGTCTTAGCATTGTCTGGGTTTTTTTAAACATCAACATAAAACTGTCACCAAAAAGCTATTTCACAGCTGCTGAAGATATTCTATCCATGTTACACCCAGTGAGGATGATTCAATGCCTAGCAAGCATTTCTTTTCTAATTATTCAAAAATACCTGGTTTAGATTAGTCTATTATATAGTCTGTTCCCCTCTCTCCTCTCAGAAACCCCTCCCCAACATATTCATATTTAGCTATGCTTTAGGAATGTATGCCTTACGTATTAGTGAAGTATGTGCAAACCAACCATTCACTTTCAGAATTACATTGTTTTCTCTTCAATGAGACTTTTTTGCAACATACTTGTTCCAAAATAATTTTCTCTTTACAGCAAATGTTCTAAATATGCAAAAAAGTATTTTTTAAAGTTATAGTTTACTTCTACTGATTTATGAAACAGAGCCACCTAATATAAAATGCAAATAAATTATTTATGTTATGCTATTTAGGTTAGAACAAGAATAACAGTAGCTCCTCTAGGCTTCAGTAGTGTTCGTTTAAAAATATATTGTGATGATGTTTTCTCAGCTCATGCTGAGCTATCCACTTATATACTGCATCGACTTGTACCAGTTACATTTCATTCATTCTGTAAGTAGAGCTAAATTCACAGAATGAATGAGGTGTGTACACAAGATATCACCAGAAAATCAGCACCTCACTATATATGACAATTAAGTGATAACATTTTAACACTCGTAATGATAACCAAGTTAGACAAAGATGCAAATTAAAAAAGTGTCATGAAAGAACAAATCAGGAGAGGGAAAAGGAAAAAAATTTGGTAGCAGGATACCTTCTTTTGTCTGTTTTCAGCAGCAGCCAACTGAGCTGACATTCTTTCTTGCATTTTCCTGCAGTGAGCCATAACAGCTTCTAAAATGGACAGAGGGTTCATGCATATTGGCTTCTTTTCTTTATCACCAGCACCTGCCTCAAAGTCTCTCTGAAGAGCCAGAAATGGGTCACTCAGATTAAATCTTCCATATCGCTCCTGGATAAAAACCTCTTTGCGCCGGGCCTAACAAAAAAACCAAACACACAAAGAAATAAAACCAAATGCATTCTTTGGAGTACATCTAAACATAGAAGAGACCTAAACCACAGGGAAAGTTATGTTACTTATTTATGTTTTTTAAAGTATTTTCTTTAGGTATTGTTTACAGTCCCTAAAAAAATAGTCACATATGTTGCACACAGATTTCATTATAGTCAATACAATTCACTACATAAAAAAACCCTTCCCTTTCTCAATTCAATACCAAAATATCAATTCAGAGCAGTTTCAGAAATATCACAAAAATAACATCTTGTAAATTGGCTGATACACAGAAAGTAAAGGGAAGAAAACCATTCTAAAATAGTTTTCTATTTCTGTGTATTAAAATGATGCTAGTAAAAGATATGAAAACATGCTTTGTGTGTTTACTGCAGTACCAAAATAAGTATGTTTCAAATAAAAAAACTGAGGGTATGTTTAAACATACAGAGATTTTCATGAGTAATAGCAGACAAGCAGAGAGCAAAAATACCACCAAGGCTTTTCTGAAATGAAGACACTTTTCATATCTCTGTTCAGGAAGAACTTCATGATCATATGTTTCTCCATACCATTATTTTAAAACATAATTATATTTCCAAACTACAGTACAACACTTTATTGTCATAACAAAAATATTACACCATAAAGATCAGAGGTAGTTTTGCTTGATAAATGTTTGGTTCAGCCCAACATGAAAACAAGATCAGTTCCAGAGAAGGTATTTTTATACATTTAATACACAGTACACAGGAAGGCCACAGATAAGTACTGACTTCTAACAGTCTTCACAGAAAATATTGTACCAAAATTTCAGGCTTAAGACCCATCTAATTTGCCGGGGACGGGGACAAAACCAAACCAAACCAACCAACAAACCAAACAAACAAAAAAAAAACACCAAAAAACCCCACCAGAACGATCCCATGATTTCTAAAGTTTTGTTGTGGTGTTTTTGTGTTTGCACATGTAACAGAAAGCAGAAGGAAGAAAGCCAAACCATTATAGCACAAATTTTGGAAGAAAATGAAGGCTTGTTACTGTAAAAATTAAAACAGTCACCAGAGCACCTCTTTAAAGTATGTCTCAAAAAATCAGGAAAAAAACTCACAGTGCAGAGAAACACCATCAGAAAGAGGAATCCCTCCAAAAATGGATAAAACATTTATGTGTGATTTGGTTCAAATTCAATTTTGAAGAATAAGCAAAAAAGAGGAAGAATAAGCCAATTCTGAGATACAAAAGAGGAAGAACAGGCATAATGGTTACCAAATGGGTTAGTAGATCATTTGGAAAGCTTGAAGGTAAAATTGTAACATATGAAAAGCTCATAAAACGTAACACACATTTCAGGGCATGAGAAACCAAAGAACATAAGAACTATGTTAGAAAAACTCTCCAGAGACTAACTACAAATAGCGTACCTTAGTGAATGCCCAACTTTTTCCTATATATTGTCTGCAAAATTGAAATGTTGTGGGAAATTAAAAGGTAAAAGAGAATTTGACTGCAACAGAAATAAATGTGCCTAGATATTCTGATGCTTGAAATACTTGTAGTCTATTTTTCAATTTGATAGGATAAATAGAACTTGAAAATATTTATAAAAAACAGGCCTTTGGGGCATAACTTCAGAAAAAGCTTACAGAGTTCTTTCAGACCTGAAGTCTAACTAGGCTTACAAAGTCAGGTAGTGGTTGGCTGAAGAGACAAAAATAAGCTGATAGAACCTAGTTATTTTTTTATAAATTGCCTTGCAAATAACCCCTAATTAGTCTAATATTTTAATCACTTAATTTTTAACTTAGATTTTAAAATCTAATAAAATAGCTAGTTCCAAAGGTAATATTACAAAGTCAGGTGGGGAGGGGCTATTATTTGTAGCTCCTGGGTCTATATACTGAAGTTACAGGAGAGTATGCAGCTTAGGAATTCAACCTTCGTGTAAAGGAAACAATCAAAACCAAAAACCTGACCCTAAATGGATTAAAGTGCTAAGCAGCCAAACAAGATGACAAACAGGTTAAGAATTTAAATGGAGATGGAGGCACAATCCATATATAAATTATCAGCAGTGTAAAAGTCACTGTTGTGGTTTAACCTGGTAGGCAGCTGAGCACCACACAGCCGCTTGCTCACTCCCCACNCAACTCTCCCCAGTTTATATACTGAGCATGACATCATATGGTATGGAATAGCCCTTTGGCCAGTTCGGGTCAGCTGTCCTGGCTGTGCCCCCTCCCAACTTCTTGTGCACCTGGCAGAGCATGGGAAGCTGAAAAAGTCCTTGACTAGAGTAAGCACTACTTAGCAACAACTAAAACATCAGTGTGTTATCAACATTATTCTCAAACTAAATTCAAAACACAGCACTATGCCAGCTACTATGAAGAAAATTAACTCTATTCCAGCTGAAACCAGGACAGTCACATAGTTTATATAAAGAACGTGAGCCATCAAAGTAAAGGAAAAAACACTGACGTAGCAGCTTAGCTGTAAATAAAAAAAAAAAAGACCACCAGAGCCTCCATCCTTAAATCCAGAGACCAACAGCAAAAAGAGAAGGCAAGTAGATTAACTCATCTCAGAGGTAAAGGCAACCACTTGATGCCTTTAAGGAAACACAGGTAAACAACCAGTGAAATAATGCATATTTTCCATTTTTTTCTATGACCCATGACTAGCTGTCCTCTCAGCACATACTGTATGTATGCAATATGAATGTATTTGAAATGTGCTCTAACATGCATAGCAATTAATAGAGCAAGCAAGGCAACAGCTCAGTGTGCACCTGCCAAAACAGTAACGGGACTGAGTGTTCGGATTCATTAACTAAGGAAAAGATTAAACTATATAGAAGGGATGAGCTCCATCTGAATGAAAATCAACACAATCTGCTGGCATGAAGAATTAAAGTGGCTACAGGAAAATCTGAAAGCTAAGGACTGTGGAAAAACCAATAGGTCTCGAACAGCACACGGTTTGGGATGACAGATCCTGCAGGGCTGAAGCCGTAACTGTATACCCTCAAGCACAGGGTAAAACAGACTGGCGACTTTCAAACCATAAACAGCAAAGTTGTCTCAGGATGCTTTGAACTCAAAAGGGAGCTAAATGCAAAATATTAAAACAAATGTTTCCATGTTTCTATACAAGGACTAAAAATATAAAATCAAATGATGGGATGAGGATGCATGATTTCAAATGAAGATACCATAATAAAAGATAAAGCAAGGAGCTTGGTAGAAGGGAAACAATGAGTAGTTCCCTAAAACTTAGGCACAAAGTGGCAGGCACAAAGGTGCAAAGCTAGGCTTGGGGTTTTTTACATGATTCCTCCAGCCCCTAAATAATACCTCTGTCCCTTTGCACTTCACTAAAGTACATCAGATGGGAGAAAGAGAAATACTAGAATCAGAAATTTTTCTCTCTTACATCATCTTTCAGCACTGAATTTCAGTTCATAGGGACTAGTAGCAATATCAAGATATCTGTTTTTTATGGCACTCATTATCTGGGGAATGTACAGTCTAATGTCATACAGGTAGTTAATCCTATAAAACAGTCTCTGCATAATTTAGTGGCTGTGCTAAAACAGCATTAGCAGTGTCTCATATTAACTTCAATTGCACAGCAATATATACAGAAAATAACATTTAAAATGTTGATTTGTAAATAATTAACTGAATGCATTTTCAAACAGAAAATTTTCAAAACCAGACAGTATATGCACCCACTGTAGGAGGTAATCAGGACTGCTGCATCATGAAAGGTGTTATATGAATTTATAAACGGTCAGCTTTATTTTTCTGTACATACTCATTTGCACAGCAACTAGCCTTTTAGTGGAAGGACTGAGATTAAAAGTATTTAAAGGTACAAAAAGATGTCCATGGGAAACGATACTTTTTGCAGCCTATGCCAATGGTACACAAAATTATGACTTAAGTTAAATCCTTCAACAGGTAACTGTTAATGCAAACTGACAGTAAGCACACACAAATCAAGAGAAAATATCTAAAAAGAAAGAAAAAACCCTTCAAATAGTTAATTCATGGAATTCACTACTGCAATAGAGTAAAAGCTTGAACTTATTTATAACAGCTCTTTTAACTCAGTCCAATAAGAACATCACATTTATACAGAGCTTTTAAATCCTTACACGGGATCTGAAACATTAATCAAGGAGACTAAAATAAGAGTGCAACTGCTACTTAAAAAGAATGAAAACCCAAAGTTTCTTTATGGACAGGCTGGTTTATAGCATTATGTTCAATCAAGGATGGACTACAAGTTTGTACTAAAAAAAAATACAGTAGACCTGAAAAACATCTTCAGAGAGGAGTGAAAGATGATCAAAAGGTACAACACGACTTCTCTTCCAGGAAGAGCTAAGTAGAAATGGGACTTTTCAGTGTGAAACAGAGACAACCAGGGAGAAACATGCTAGAGGTCTGCACACTGACAGGACAAGTCGCAATCATCCCCTGATCTAATGAGGGAAATGTGAGTGGGACACAAATTATTCTTGCTGAGAACAGATAAGCACTGGAACGTGTTGCCCAGGGAAAACATAAAACCTCTGTCATTGGGAGATTTCCAAAACTAGATTGGATAAGGCCATCAGCAACCCGATCCATGTTTGACGTTAGTCCTGCTTTAAGCAGAAGATTGGACTGAACAATCTCTCGAGGTGCCTTCCAACCTAAATTACTCTATGATTAGTGATTTCTTCTAGGACTGTTATTTTTTATCTTGTAGATGCTAGCAATCTTCTCAAGTAACAAATGACAGAAATGAGCTCTCAGAAGAAGGAAAACCAACCAAATACTTATTGGTGGAACAAGTCTTATGTCTTGCTTTGGATCACGAAAATACTTTTTATGACTTAGAAAACAGAACTTTTAGTCTGTGACATTTTCAAAAATAAAAAATCAGTACTGAACAATCCTAGGGATTACACAGCTGTGCGACACAAGGGGAAGGTTTACTCTGAAGTTTTCTCTCCTAGGTCTGCAGCCAACAAGAATCTGGAGGATCAGGCTGTAAGATAAACTGCTTCTTTTATTACTCTCTCAGGGATCCTGTCTCCTACCACATACAGCATTCACCCCTATACCAACTTTTTTCACACTGTTCAAGTCACCTCTATGCATGTGTCTGCCAGCTCCCTCCTGGACACTTCCATCTCTCGAGCTGACCCTTTGCAGTCACTGACCCCATTTATCTACTGGCAGATGAAGATTGGCAGTGGGGTGTGCAGGGAGAGGAACAAAAGGAGTGGAGGTATCTGGATGATGGGCTGTGGGAAAAGCTGCAAATCCAGTATAAGAACTGGCCTGCAGTCACTTGTTTCTTAGGTTCCACTTCAGAAGGGGGTGTAAAAAAAAAAAAAAAAAAATCTATTTTCAGTGACCAAACTGAGAATTATGAAGTCTAATTAGATTTCTTCCCCCTGTTATTGAAACAAAAATGTAAGGGGGCAGGGAGGCCTTCAAATAATATCCACCTTACCGTGGACTTAAAGCTAAAAGCATAAAAAAAGCAAGGAAAAACAAATATGACCAATTAAGATATAAGCAAGAAATAAGTCTAATAACGAAAAACAAAAACCTAATCACATAATGTAAGTTATATTGTTAATTTTCTTTTGGTAATAATCTACATTGATATTAGTTGCACACATTTGCGGAAATGAGTTTTCATAATCAGTTTACATAATCAGTAACAGAATATATAAGCAACAGTATTTTTAAGGTTAATACTGCATTTATCCCCCAATGTATCTCAGAGTTTCCTCTTCGTTTACCTGCCAAATTAAGAGTTCAGCAAGTCCAAGTCTTCCATGCAGCAGTTGATGATAAACATCAAAAATAGGACTGCATGTCCTATGCTGCTGTGGAACAATGGAACTGAATTAAAGCTGCCCCAGAATCCTTAAACAAAATTTCCTTCCTTTGAAGAGCATTTGTTCCTCTGATTAATTTCCTTTTCCACATATACTGAAATTGTTTCAACAGATGTTGATAGGTTCATATTAATATTTTCTCTTGACATATGTGTTAGGGAGTGGTAAAAAGTTTTAGAAAACTAACCAGCCCAGAAGAGGAGGCAGTAAAAGTTTATTTTATGGGTTATGTTAAAAACGAGGGTGAGCCCTTCATTCTAAGTAAAATTGAAAGTGTAATAGATTTTTTTAAGAGAGGAAGGTGGCTGAAAGAGAACATGCTTATAAATCTTATTCAGTGGCATTATACAGTGTCTTGAAATTATTTGCTGGAGCTATTCATTTAAGCAAAAGAGAATTATCAATGAGTACAAATTCATAATAAAAGCAGTACTTTCAGAGATACCTGCAAAATACTGCGGTGGGGGTGGGGTGGGGGATATGATGTCTTACTATGATTAATTAAGCATGACTCTTTAAAGAATGCTAGCAATTTTGTAACACAATAGGGTTTAGGGCTTTTTTTGTTGGCTTTTTTGGTTTTTTTTTTTTATGCAGATGTAAATGAATGTTTTCAAAGTATCATATGAGATGTTACTTCCGTATAGTTTTACAGAATGAACGAAAAATGGAAATGTAAACATCAATGACTGCTGAAGAAATGCTATCCTGCAGCATGATTTTTGTGAATGAACACGTGATGCTCAATTTCTCCTTACAATCTTAACTACAGTCTAAATTCCTTTCTTCAGCACCGTGACTGCATACCTACGCAAAGTCTAATAGTTAGATTTTAATGAACTCAATATTATATGAAAAAATATTTGACCGATATATTCAAACTGTCTGTTTCCATGTTAAGTGTCAAGCATCATAAGATTAAAACTTGTGTGTACACTTCCAGGATGAAAAAAATGGAAATTCTCTGAAGACGACTGATGATCATAACAGGCTGCTAGCTCAAAAAGAGTGAAAACAGTAGAAAGAATTGAGAAATAGGAGGATGCAATCAGCAAGTTAAACAAAACCAACAGACAGGTTGATTATGCTCTGACAGACCTATATAATTTTTTATACTATAAAAAATGCTCTTTACAGGTGACTGATCAGGATCATGAAAGAATTCAAGTCTTTTGGTATAGGTACTAATAAAGAAAAGAAAATATACCCATTTAGTAATTTTTAATGTAAGGCACACATACTCATAAAAAGCATTCAAAACTACCGAGGAAGTGTCTCATAACAGTCATAAGCCATGCAAATGTATCAATGAAACTTGTTACAGTGAAGTAGGCTGCATGAAAGTACAGATATAATCAGTTTTTCTAGAAAAGTTATCCCAAGCATGAACCATTAAAATAAGAGTAACAACAGTAAGTTGCACTATTCTCTCATTCACAACAACCCATAGAACTTTTCAAAAAATCTGTAATTCGCAAAGTGTCCCTTTCTCTCAGAATCACACAGCTTTAAATCCAAGCTTTTAAAAAGCATTCTTCAAGGTAAAAAGAAAGTTCTGAATATAAGACTGTGTGTTGTTTTACAAGGCTATCCTCAGTAACCTCCATTTAAGAAGATATTAAAAAACCATAATTTTGAGGCATAAAAGGTCAGATCTTACCTAGCAGTTGATGAAAACAACAGCAAACCAGATTTTCTCTATTTCATGACAATTATCCAAATATTAAAGTGGTCTGCAAAAAGCTGTACGATTTCCTCTTCTCTGCACTAAAACCCAGACTTAACAAAAGTACAACATGCCTAACAATTAATTCAAATCTCTCTGCATATAGGAGGACAAACATTTAATTAACTCTTAAACAAACCTAACTTACAATATAACAGAAAGCACTAAAGAAAAATTACACAACCAAGGTAATGATCAAGCCTGAATTCATTAGGGGTCTGACTCCATAAAAAGAGAGTATCACCCAGTAGCACCAATTTACTATTACCCCAATATTGCTAAGTAACACAACCTCCTTCCCTTTCTCCCTGTTACCTGACAAAAACCTCCGTGAAAGAAAGAGTTACAGACAGAACAGACATACATACGCTTCCAATTCTTCATTACTAATTTTCTCCCTTAGAGTAATGAAAATCCACTGTTTTGAGGTTGCAGATTTAAAAATGAAAAGGCCATATTACAAAGCTAAGATCAGTTACTCACAGATCAGTACCAACAAGAAAAAACAATATAGTCAATATAAAATATTCTTCACTTCTTATAGATGTAAAAGATGAAACTCAGGCCTTGCACTAAGTTTCTAAATGAGGAAGGAGAAAAAGCTCAAGTAGTGAAACAACATGTGTTTTTAATTGAGAAGAGCCATCCAGACGTTCTATATAAAGATGACATTAGACACATTTTATGACAGGTTTGTTGCCTGATGCTTAAACATTTGAAATTATGGGCCAATATTTTGTAAGGAAGTATCACTGTTCAATGCTCTGATTATCTAGCCACCCAGACATTTATTTCTGAAAATAATAGAGGTCTTCATACTGATAATGAGTCTCAATGGATAGAAGAGGTTTCTGGTTACTTTACATAACAATTTGTCATCTAGACTTTTTTGCATGTTCAAATTTATAGGTCAAATTAATGCAAATCAATTCATAATTCTTTGCATGGAAATCTGTCCGCCATTCTTCTGACATTCTGAAGGAAATCTGACTTCACCTCTAACCAAAAAAGAGTACTTTAACCTCCATGCTTCGCAGTTAAAAAGTTTCTTCAGCTCAGTAACAGACAAAATATACCAAATGCATAACAGAAAAACTTCAAGTAAATCAATCTGTGTTTCTTTTTCATTTACAGCATTTAGATTTTCGTATTTTCAAGCTATCAAAACCTCAGTTAAAATAACATCCCATATTGCAGCATGGCAATTACATGATTACCAAACTTTAATTATTTTAATGAAAAGGTATGCAAATTATGAGTTTACAAAGCAATCATCAGGCACAGACAGACAACATGGGTTCACAGAGGGAAAGCCCCGTTTAAATGATTTTATATCCTTCTATGATAAGGTCACCCACCTAGTGCATGAAGGGAAGGCAGTGGATGTAGGTTTTCTGGTTTTTAGTAAGGCTTTTGATACTGTCCTTCACAGCATCCTTCTGGACAAGTTGTCCAACTGTGAGATGAGCAGGTTCACGGTGCGCTAGGTAAAGAACTGGCTGAAGGGCAGAGCTCAAAGGGTTGTAGTGAAAGGGGCAGTGTTCCTTAGGGTTCAATTCTAAGGCCAGTTCTGTTCAATATATTCATCAATGATCTGGATGCAGGAGTTGAATGCGCCATTTGCAAGTTTGCTGATGATACCAAACTGGGAGGTGCTGTTGACTCTCTTGAGGCACAACAGGCCTTGCAGAGGGATCTAGATACATTGGAGCATTGGGCTATGATTAATGGGATGAAATTTAACAAGTCCAAATGCCAGATTCTGCACTTAGGACGGAGTAATGCCGGGCACAAGGATAAACTGGGAGAGGAGTGGCTGGAGAGCAGCCCTGCAGAAAGGGACCTGGGGGTGCTGGTCGACAGCAGGCTCAATGAGTCAAGCAGCGTGGCCTGGCAGCCAAGAGGAAAACCGCATCCTGGGGTGCATCAAACACAGCTTAACCAGCCGGTCAAAAGAGGTGAATATCCCTCCGTATTCAGCATTGGTGCGGCCTCACCTTGAATACTGTGTGCAGTTCTGGGCCCCACAATTTAAGAAGGATGTGAAGGTCCTTGAATGCATCCAGCGAAGGGCAACAAAGCTGGTGAAATGGATGGAAGGCATGTCCTATGAGGAGCACCTAAGGGCTTTGGGCTTGTCTAGTTTGGAGTAAAGGAGGCTGAGGGGTGACCTCATTGCTCTCTACAGCTTCCTGAGGAGGGGAAGGGGAGAGGGAGGTGCTGATCTCTTCTCCCTGGTATCCAACGATAGGACACGTGGGAATGGTTCAAAGCTGCGCGAGGGGAGGTTTAGACTGGACATTAGGAAGGATTTCTTTACTGAGAGGGTGGTCAAACACTGGAACAGGCTTCCTAGAGAGGCATTTGAACAATGCCCTTAATAACATGCTTTAACTTTTGGTCAGCCCTGAAGTGGTCAGGCAGTTGGACTAGGTGATCATTATAGGTCCCTTCCAACAGAAATAGTCTATTCTATTCTATGAACAATATAGATTTATTTGAGATATAGTAAGAGAATTCAGTGTTTTCAAATGATTTCCAGTATTCACAGGACGGTAAATTGTGAGAGTATTATATATTACCTCCAAGAAGAATTTTGTTCTTGCTACTACACCTAGTGAAGAAGCTGAATGAACTAATAGATTTAACTAAATAAATTTGATTTCTAGAATGGAACATTTTAAAGTAAATGGAATACTCATCTGCATTGTATATTTTGGATTTTATGCCCTTTATTAAAACTTTAAAACAATTTTCCAGCTAGTACTCTCTTCACAGATACCATTACTTAAAAGTTACCAAATTTAACATTGTCGTATAACAGCTTATATGTGAATATTTTCACAAGTGTTGGGTTTGAAAAGGACCCCAATCAAATCGCTTATCTTATTCATAATTATTTTTTATAAATTACTATCATAATTTATTTGGAAGAACCAAGAACAAACCTTACACATTTTTTCTTCAGCAACAGTAACATGAAGAGACACAAACAAAAGAAAGAAGTGTTATATTATCAGTTGCACTTTAGTGTTACCATCAGCAAAATTAACTGTACCATTTATTGGCATAAAGAAAATATCCTGTGTATGTTCCCTTAGCTAAAAATGGAAAATTTCAGTTTAACATAATAATACAGATAGGATGACCCAGTTACATTTCTCACTGTCAGCAACGTGAGTAGTGATGACAAACAGATAAAACATTTTAAATAAGTCACTCTAACAATGAAGTCACAGCTGTATTATTCATAAAGATCACAGAAACTGAGAAACAGTTACATCAATGTGATGTTGGGATTTTTTTATTATTATTTTTACAAATAGAGTATCTCTACTCACTAGTTTATGTTGGATTATGCAGAAAGATCAAACGAGGGTAGGAGGAATCAAGTGGGAAAGGCAAAGCAATTATCCAAATAAGAAACCAGCAGAACACTTACAGCTAAATTAATAGTTACATGCCTGGCAACAATAAAGATATTAAGATCTTATGTGAAAAACAAAAAGACTATTACCAGTTCAACACTCACTGCTGGGAAGGACAGAGTGAAAAGAATGTTTGCAATGCAAGGCCATAGAGTTTTCATACTAGAAAACTAGTCTCATAGTTTCATACTTGTAGTCTCCAGTTTTAGGGGAGCCTGGAATAAGGGTATTTACCTGAATAGTGAAGCTTAAGCTTACTAAAAAAACACATATACAGGACTGTTTTAACATGGTTTACCAAAAGTTTTGCTTTGCTCAGTGCTTAATATCTCCCTTTGGCAAATATCAAATAACTACCACAAGAAGTGATGTAACACTACTGAAAACTTATTTTGTCAGCAGCTTCTACAGGAGGCCTTTATATGTATCAAAATACCAGGATTCCTCAGATCAACAAAGTTAATCAGTCCAGGGACTGCTGTTGCTACATCCCCGACATCTATTGGAAAAGGTGAGACTTGGTTCATAACAAAGTGCAAGAAATAAAGGTGTTACTTGAAGGAAAATCCAAATACAGTTCACTTGATACCTTTCACCATGCAAAGAAAAGTATTTATTGTTAGTTATCCATGCTTACACAACTATTACTATAAAAAAACCACTGAATATAAGAAAAGTAAATACTTTCATAGGCATCTGAAATGACCTTTTAAATAAGATGCTATATATAAAGCCAACACACCAATACTATAAACAGTATTTCCAAATTATTAAAACATGGACTCTGGCAGTATCAAGGATAAGGTATAAGACTGTCCTTCAATATCACAACATTTCCTGAAGTATAGCATTAGGTTTTGCTGTCTTAAGCAGGCTTGGTCATTTTGTTGTCATGCAACAAAAGCTATTTTCTTACATTGTAACCAGTCGTGCAATTCTCAAAAATTGAGGTCCACACAGATATTTACTGGAATAGTGTTAGTTTCTTGAATTGTTTGGCAATATAGCAGTGTATCAAAACATGTCAAGTAATTTTATAAAAATAAATTTATCTGATGTAATATGAACTAAAAAAAAAAAATATGTAATCCATAAACCATAATCACGATGGGGGGGGGGAAATAAAAATTTGAACATTCTTTAAGGTTGTGTCTAACAACACTTTCTCAATTAGGTGAACAAAGAGCATGCTGCATTACTTTAAAACTTCAGATAAACCACAGATAAAGAAATCATTCCAAACTAAGCACTGAAAAATCATCTAATCTACTAATCTGTTTGAGATTTATTCATATTTCATCATTTCCTTGCTATCAATTTTAAATAGCTTGCAATAGTGAAATAATACTTTTTGACAGCCATGTTCAGAAAAATACAATAAACTAATACTAAGAATGTAAAAACTTTAATCATAACCAGAATCTTTGGACAGGTAAAGACAAACTATATTTAAGAGCAGAGAAAATGCATACACAACCATAATTAAAATAAATCAAAAGTAGTGAACAGATGAGCCAGGACACAAACTGCAGATCATTACCTCCCAAAAATCTAGTAAAAATTAAAATTTTTGCAAAGAAATTGCAACATGCAAAATCACAATGCAAACAAGGCATTATCTGACTTCTATTTCATGATCCACTTCTGCCACCAAGGCCAACAACTGCCACCATACTGTCTACAACAATAACCTTCTGTTACATACAGTTTAACATCATCTGCTCCTCCTTCTAGCTAATCACCATTTTTCAAAGACACCTGCTACAAAACAGGCTGTCTTACTGGCTGCCAGAAACCTCTAAAGCCACTTCCTGTGTCCTCTTAGCTCCATTCTTTGGTACGAGAGTGCCATGGGATTCATACGTATAGGAGAAGTTCAGATTTGCATTTTAAATTCACAACTTAGCACAATTACTGCAGGTAAGGGTCTTTATAATTTATATTATAAATTATAAAGTGTAGCTTCCTTTGACAGATTACACTTGTACATGTAATTTTTCTACCTATCAGTCAATTTGAGAACAACTGAATTATATGGATTCGTTCCATTTTTCCTGACAGCTCCCAGGTTTCTTCCCCTCTAACCCCAAAGTTCATTCTAGAAGTACTAAGTCTTATAGTACAATTCTTGTTGACTTTGTGCAGTAGCTCGGGATAAAAACTTTATCCATACACAACCGACCATTATGGTGTTGGTAATAATTCTATTTTAACGTGTAACTTACAGAGTACAGGCAAAACCAAGTATCACGCCATCACAAGATGCAGAAGCCAATAAACAACATAAAGAGGACATGAAAACTCTAACTGATAAATCAAGTTTTCTTAACTAAAATCTCAACCTGCAGTAGGCAAAAGTCTGCTTTGGCCAAGTGAAGGAAGCTCTTTTGCTAGATGGAACTCACTGGGAAGCAGACAGGTCAAATTAGGCAAGTATATCTTGTGAGTATCTACAGCTTTCCTTCCAAATATTTTACTTAATATTTACCTGAATTTTTCTTTCAAGGAACAGCTAAATCATTACCGAAAACACAGAGCCAGGCATGAAAGGCTCCACATTTTGCATAGTTATTCCAGTATCATTCTCAGTTACCCACCAAAAACCTAATGTTGTTACGTAGTATATTGACATGACAAACTATGATACGCTCAGGTTTCTTTTTTTAAATATTGTTCGATCTTCACATACACTTAAAGAATTGCAAAAGTAGTACAGAAATATGTACACATGACAGTTATCATCAAAATAGTTCATGTTTTCAATGAAATTAAAATAAAATTATATTGTTCAGTGCTTAATCATTGTTGGCTGAAATTGAAAGACAAGTTTACTAATAATGCCTTCCACAATGCACAGCTCAGGACTTGAAATCAAACTAGCTTGAGCAAAAAATGCATTTTCTCCTTTGGGAAGAAAGAGACTCTAGGAAGAGCATTTTACAATGACCCATCTGGTAATTCCACAAGCAAGGTCCCTCTGTCTTAAATTCAAGAACGATCATAATGGTAGAAAGCATTGGGGAATTTCTGGTTTTAGAAAGTGAACATGGGGATATAAAGTTGTGTTGTTGTTGTTTTTTTTTAATCTAGACAAAATCAACTCATATTTCCTACTATATTTGGACAAACAACCCTGGAAAAGGGCATTTATAGGTACACAGTGACTATGTCAACATTAGCAGGTAGTGCAGCACAACAGGAACAAGTTTGTAGAGCAACACAATTGGTACTGGGAATCTGCCTATTGCTCCTGCCATTTGGAAGGAGGTGTTACTTAGGACTAGCTCTGCTCTCAGTTCAGTTTATATAGTCTGAGAGTGGCCTGTGAGGCAAATCAAAGCAAAGTTACGTGCGGACAATGCGGAGAGTTTCTTCAAAAGTGCGCTCTTGGTCTGAATACTAAGGTTGGTTCACTCAAGTAGTTCATTCACACACACATATTATATAGATATGTAAAAAATGGTCTTTATCATAATGAACGCCAATATCTTAAGCTACACATATCACCAGAA
>VYZW01057042.1:0-16835 GCA_013401315.1 Balaeniceps rex | reverse complement strand
ATAGCGTGGCCAGCAGGACTAGGGAAGTGATCGTGCCCCCGTAGTCAGCACTGGTGAGGCCGCACCTCGAATACTGTGTTCAATTTTGGGCCCCTCACTACAAGGACATTGACAGAGAGAGATCTGGGGGTGTTGGTCGACAGCTGACTGAATATGAGCCAGCAGTGTGCCCAGGTGGCCAAGGCGGCCAACAGCATCCTGGCTTGGAGTGGGAATAGCGTGGCCAGCAGGACTAGGGAAGTGATCGTGCCCCCGTAGTCAGCACTGGTGAGGCCGCACCTCGAATACTGTGTTCAATTTTGGGCCCCTCACTACAAGAAGGGCAGTGAGGTGCTGGAGCATGTCCAGAGAAGGGCAATGAAGCTGTCTGGAGGCACAATGAAGGGTCTGGAGCACAATGAAGGGTCTGGAGCACAAGTCTTATGAGGAGCGGCTGAGGGAACTGGGGTTGTTCAGCCTGGGGAAGAGGAGGCTGAGGGGAGACCTTATCATCCTCTACAACTACCTGAAAGGAGGTTGTAGCGAGGTGGGTGTTGGTCTTCTCCCAAGTAGCAAGTGATAGGACAAGAGGAAATGGCCTCAAGTTGTGCCAGGGGAGGTTTAGATTGGATATTAGGAAAAACTTCTTCATGGAAAGGGTTGTCAAGTATTGGAACAGGCTGCCCAGGGAAGTGGTCGAGTCCCCATCCCTGGAGGTATTTAAAGGACGGGTAGACGAGGTGCTTAGGGACATGGTTTAGTAGGCATGGTGGTGTTGGGTTGGTGTTTGGACTAGATGATCGTAGAGGTCTTTTCCAACCTTAATGATTCTATAATTCTAATATTTTACATCTCTTAGGAACAGAAGAAATTGTACACATGGTACAGAATTGTTATTAGACAGGGATGGTATGAATTATCAGCAACGATGCAGAAGAGGTAAAAATGCTCATGAAATATTTGTATTCTGTGTCTGGAAACAAAATCAATGATAAATAAACAAACTTTGATCTGGCAGAAAGTAAGAAAAGATAAGAACAACAATTGCTTATGTTAAAATGCTCTTAAAATCCATGCATGGGCTAACCTGTATGGAGTTTTCCTAAGAATAGCTGAAATTTCTTGGACACCTTCAGATTAGCCTTAAAAAAATAAAAAAAGAGGTGGAGAACCTGGAGGGAGGTCATGAAGATGAGATTTCCTAAGGCCTGGAAAACTTTCACCTGGAGCAAGAAACTGAAGAACCTTTACTTAGCTGAGCAAAGGCACTAGTGAGTGGCCACTCAGTCAGTCTCTACTTTTACGGAGATGGGGATCAGCTGGAAAGCTCTCTTCATCAGCAGATGGAAGAGTAATGACTTTTGGTGATTGGAATTTGGGGTGAGATCCATTCAAAACAGAAATTAGCTGCGTGTTCCTGATGCAAAGGGTATTTAACACAGGAGCAGCTGATGGGGTGGTTTCTCCACAGCTTGGAGACTTCAAAAAGATATCCGAAACTTCTCTTAGGTCTGTAGCTCAGCTACACGATACTGGTTTTCCTTCAGGGCTCACTAGGCATGGCTCCGTGTCCTGTGCTGAGCAGGAAGGCCAGAGTGAGTGATCAGAGCAATTGCCAGGCCTGAAGGCTAAAAGAGATCAATCTCCCCACCATTAAGCTCTTGTGATTACGTGGTGTGTGAAGAAATCAAGCCGTAAGGAGTGAATGGTGTTCACGGATCCATGGATGTGTGAGAGGCATACACTGTATGCACAGGAACATGCGGGCGCTTGGCATTTGCACTGGGTTTGGGTGTGCACTCATGTGGATGTGGATGTGGATAAGCATTAGGGTTACTAATAGGAAGAAGTTTTGTCCACCTCCTTAACAGATCTCTGGGCCCTGCCACACATCATGGATGAAGGAGCTCGCAGCATGTGCTCTGCACTTGCAGTGGGTCAGAAACAAGTGATCCTGTACCCAAACAGCTCACACTAGCCAGCAGCAAATGAGCATGTCAAGCTCTCTGAAGGCATCTCTCTCACTTAGATACTACAAGAGAACCTGGAAAATCTTAGTCACAGAAAATACAATGAGTGCTACATTTTTTTTACAGACATTACAGTCAAACTTGTTTTATCACAGTGCAGCAGATGCTGCTCTAGCCTACATCAAGGCAAGCGAAGATGTTACTTCAACACTGTCCTGTACTGCATTGTGGACAGGCTGCAAATGGTGTTCTGTGGATACAGACATGTAAAAAAATTACTATGGTGCCAACCCACAGTACATCAGCCACATCCCCTGAAAAACAAAGGATGGCTGAAAGCCTGGAAATCTACGTATTGCAAGCCTGTGCAACTCTTACTGTGATGCACCACAGTGTGACCAACCTGGTCAGAGGTTTGTGGGAAGGTCCGAGTTCAGAGAGGACAAAAGAATGCAAACTGAGGACAGCAGTGACAGATACCAACTCTTTCAGGCAAAGCTGGAAAGAATTAAAATGTGTCAGTAAAAAAGAGAAACAAAGTTCACCTTTCCTGCAGAGACCACTTCCAGAACCTGTAAGATCCTTTATGCCCACTCCTCCATCCCATGGCTCCACATGATCCTTTTTATTTTCGGGTTTTTGTTTCCTCTGTAAATATTCAGACCATTTAGGATGCCAAGAAGAACAGGAAATTTTAAATTTAGAGCAGAAAGTCTGTGCTCATCCCACTTGAAAAATCTTGTCTAACATTGTTCAATTCAACCCTCTCAGCATTTTTCTGTGACTAGGAGCTGGACATCGCTGAGAGAAGAACCAGTGACAGCCTGCAAGGCACACTGAGCACTTTTCTTCCGTAAAGGATTGCTCTTTGTGTGGGGATTACCTAACACTGACAATTTCTCTCTTAAGCCCAGGAGAACAAGTGTTTGGTCCACTTTGCTGATAAATCTGTGACAGCCAAAGGGAGTCCGTGCCACCACTCAGATTCTTGTCTGCTTAGGCACAGTTGGATTTTCATCTTCAAGATTTGGTAAACTGGCTGGGTCATTTTGATGGGACTCACAAATTTCAATTAATGACCCTGATATTATTCTCCAAACTTATCTGAAAGAATTTATCCACAAGTATGTCATTATTGGCTATTGTTCCACTACTTGCTTGTTATTGCAGTGGCACATTGTGATTTGATTGCTTCTTCATCACACCAGGATGATCAAGCCAGTAAAGTGAGAGGCACATTAACAGTCATTAAAAATGATATGAATAGCTCTGGCGTTTTCATCACTGAGACAGAAAAAAGAAGAAAACTGTCCAGCTTGCTGTACTTTTTTAAAAATAACAAATAAATAACAACCTGAGGCTTAGAAAGCAACTGCTAATAAATGGGTTTAACAGCCTTTGCTTTCTCCAACACACGTACTGGTCCAACTGGTCCAGCCCGAAAAAGATGCAAATAGAGGATTACAGGCAAAAGGGGCAGTAAAAGGGAACTCGGCTCCAGTCTTTTCTAAAAAGAGTGCTTCCATAAGTAGCTCATAAGTAGTGATAAAACATCTGCTGAGTGTTGATGCCCTACTTGCTCAGAACAGACGCAAAGTCAGACGTGGGTAGGAGTCTCTGCTGCATGGCAAACTTTAGATTTATAGACTGTATTTGATATGATCGGCTCACGCAGACCAGAAAGCCTCGCATTCCTATGCACCACCCACCGACACTTTGCTGTTGGCCATGCATGCAGATGCATGTGAACTGTGTTCGTAACTTCCGCTCACCCACCCAGGAAACCGAGTCATGCCATCAGCCTGAGGTTACCAAGAAATTCTGGTGCGCTGTCACGTCCATTTCCTCCTCTATCTCTGTTCTCCACCTCTGCTGTGAGGTTTTCTGGCCTCATGGCTGCAAATTTATGATTTTGTTTACCACCTCTGGGTGAGTGACATATATCTACATCATCCCCAAGTGACAGCTAGTTCCTGAAAGCAGCTGAGAAGTGTCAGGGGGACGGGTCTCACCAAGCATCACCAGAACCAGGGATGGCTCCTGGGCTCTTCTCTCACTTGCGGGCACTTGCAATCCACAATGCCGCGGTGCTAGATGCACCTGGGGGCTGTTCCTGGTTCCTTTCCTGGTGATTCCCAGCACCCTGGCACTGCTCTTTGGCCTACCCAGCCACCCTCCCACTGCTGCTGCCTTACGGCAGCGCCGGAGCTTTGTGCTCCATCACAGAGGCACTACAGGCAAGTGTACAGACTTGGCACAGCACTGCTGCTGGTCCCCTGCACTCATTGACACGTTGCTGAGCTGTTTGCGGATGTGCAGAAGTTTCCCCATGCATCAGGGAAACTGATAGGTCTGTCTAAAGCTATTTCCTAACGCAGATCCCTCCCCAGCTTAGTACCTCTGCATGCTAATGTCCTAACTGCTGCCCTGGAAAAAGCCTAACAGGTACCGGGAGGCAATGTTTCAAAGGGAATGTGAAAAAATATAATTAAGAAGAATCTGTGGGCCAAGATCAGTCATTGCTCAAAGGAAAAAGGAGAAAACTTCAGATAAAAGCCTATCTTGCTTTAGCATCTCAAGACATGGGGCGACACACATAGAGCCTACTTCAGTAGTATCTCTGAAGAGGACTGGTTGACAACATCCACCTCTCTCTTGATGTAAAGACAAGGGTTTGGGCCATTAAGTTTCAGCTGCTGAACCTCTCTGATATTGGCTGGCTGTGTGAGGTGGAGGGAATACCTGAGGCAAGCAGAAAAGAAGAAAAGGAGCAAACAGCAGCTTTCCGGCACTTTGTAACTTCCGATTTAGGTGGGTTGCTGCAGGAAACTAAAACCACTAAGGAAAAAGCCGTTCTTAACAGCTTCAGAAAGAAAGAGTTCTTGGCCTGCCTGCCAAGAAGGCAGGCAGGCTGGCTGGGTACCTGGCAGATCAAGTCCAGCAGGTAACCCAGTGCAGGAACCATTGGGAGAACAGGAACATAACACCTGCCCAAGGGTCAGGGGGGCAAAGTGTGGGAAAATTTGTGTTTTTTAAATACATCTCTCCTGCTGACCCACACAATATTGCAGCCTCTTACGTCTGCCCACCTGGGACACTGAGAGCCCCCTTCTCTGAGATTCTCAAAAACCTGGGAGCACTTGAACTTCTTCTGGCCTGGTGGCGAGAAGACAGCCTGCCTTGTCACAACTCCCCTTTCACATCTAGCTGCGCACAGTAGCAATATGGAGACACTAAACTGCACCCTGGCCTTACCGAACAGCCAAAAGATACCTCTACATCATCCCCAAGTGAGAGCTAGCTCCTGAAAGCAGCCAAGAAGTGTCAGGGGAACGGGTCCCATCCTACACCACCAGACCCAGGGTAAAAAAGAAAAAGTAATTGTTAATGGTGATGATAATTCAAAGAGAGTGTTTTTCTGGGGACAGTATTTTTAATGAAGGGTCTGGTCTTAAAATTAAAGTGACTGGGGATGAAGTACCTAAGCACAACTAGGACTATTTGGAGGGGTAAAGCAGGAGTAGGAGGGTGCGCCGCCGGGAGGGCTTGGCTCAGCCTTGCTGGGGAGGCTGGACTCAGGTGAACCATGAGTGTCCGTGCACAAATACCGACAGGACGGGGTCTGTATCCGGGACAGCCGTGACGCCAAAAGGGGTGTAAGGGTCATAGCGGACAAACAATGCAACAGCGGGAAGCGCTGGGAAAAAGGGCAAGTGCAATTCTTGTGTGCAAACAGAAGAGCAGGGAAGGGAAGGGAGACTGACCTCCTTCTGCGTACCCAGCTGCTGAAACCCATTGCTGCATGGTGCACACAGAGCTGGAGCGTGTGGGTGTTTTAAAGGGACGCTGAAAATTGCCACAGAAAATGAGTTGTGCAGGCTTTGTAACACAAGAGCTATGGAGCTCTGTTCAGCTTACTGCAAGACTGAATCATGGCATATAGGTAACTTTGAGGAGAGGAAATACTGGGAAATAAATAGCTCTTTAGTCAAGGGGGCAGAAAGCACAATAAGGACTAAAAATTGAAAATAAATGCAATGAGAGACACCTTTTTTCCCCTATAATAATTCACTGCTAGAAGAAACATCACAAAAGTGTGCTGCTGATTCTTCTTGTTATTTTGCTACCATTGCCATGTCTCTCTCTAAAGGTCACAGTTACCTTCATCAGGTACCAAGAAAACTGGTAGAGCTACCACAAGCAGGGGTGAGCGAGAAGGGGTGGATATCCCGCTGGACATAAGACCCTGGGGAAGACACGCAGCCCTGGGTTCAGTGCCTGCCACAACCGTGCACACTTTGTGTTAAACCAGATGCTGAATGGCACCTGCGCACACCGACCAGTCCCAGCCAGCACTGCTCCTCTTGCTGGAATGGAAATGTTTCAAAGCATTTTGCCCCCTTTTTAGGTCATGCTTTGAAGTCCCTTTGAGAGGAGGCGGGATGTGGCAAGCAGCAAAGCCGACAGGCCTTTTTATCCTCACTTGAGTTTAAGCTTTGCTTAGCATGATTGATGGGGCTCGGCTGCCAGGTTACAGACACACAGTCAGCATTAGTGTCTTTGAGAAACTCTGCAGCAGAATAGCGAGTGTCATCTGCAATCACAGCAGTCCCTCAATAATCCCAGTATAACTAAATCAGAGCAAGGCTCAATTTCAGAGGCAGGGAAAACGAACATATCCTCAATGAAACATAATTTTGCCTTAGAGTTCATAACACCAGGAAAAATTTGCTGGGCAGTAAAAGCCTCCTACAATATTAGGAAGGAGGTTGACATAAATTACAGCCTTGCAAGACAACATTTACAGCTTTAACAACATGATGCAATTCATTTTTACGTGCAGAAGTGGGATCTCTGGCTCAATGGTAGTAGTATGCAGTGTTTCTAATAGAAACCACAGATGTGCAATCATGCACAAAACCTGTGTGCTTACAGGCACATCACCAGCCAGCAGCAGAGTGAAACCAACATGAATTCTCTATGAAAACCACATCTAGGCAGCATTTTTTTTTGCTCTTGGCAAACAAAATAATATTTGCATCTCAGGCAAAGCAAGTGGCCCTCAGCCACAAAGTACTAAAGGATCAAAAAGTAAATTTGAGTGAACACATACAATCCTTTTGCAGGTCTTTTCTGTTTGGGCTCACCAGCCCCAGCTGCCTGAGCACAGAGGTGAATGGATCTTGTCAGATCAGCTGAGAAGAGCTCAAGATGCTCGACAAGCTCCTAAAGCATCCCTAGGCTAGAGGAACTAAGGGTGCGTAAAAGGACTGCAGTAAACTGGACTGTTGCAGGGTCCCTGTGCTGAACTGGCACGCAGCTGCTTTCAAAGCCAGTACAGGGAACCAGAAATCCCCTAGGAAGGGCAATGCACAGACCAGGAGCGCAGAGACGTCCACATGCTTGAGGAGAAGCAGTGGTCCTGCACAGCCGGGAGCAAGGCTCTGTGCTCCCAGCTCTGTTTCCTAGCCTGGGGCTGCTTTTGCTCTACCTTGGTAGAGCGCTCCTCAGGTCAGACTGTTTTAAGAAACATCTGCTTCATGTTGCACACAGGGAAGTGAGGAGCACAGTGGGACACGTTTACTCCAGCATCCCAAGGGCCCATGTTTGCAAGGAAGCTATTTCTGCAGGTCATCCAGACTCCCGGGAGCTGTGAGCTGGGAGGAGGATGAGTGCAGAGGTGATTGCACACTGCAGGTGGTCACAGTGTGGGGATACACGTGCATGGGATAAAGCCCTGCCTGCAGCTAAGGCGCAGCCTAAGTGCATTTGCTCAGGACACAAGGACAGTAACATTGCCAGGCACTAGCAGTGCTGGGTCACCCTCTCCCTGCTCACTCTGTGCTGGAGCGGGGGACGCCTAAGGGGCTCCCTGGGTGCACTCCTGCTCTGTATGGGACAGCTTGCTCCAGAAAGCCTGCGTGTGCTCACCAGCTGCTCAAGGCAGGGGCATGAGTGCTGTGGGGCTGCCAGCTAGCACATGTGAGGACAGTCCTGCATGGGTGGTGTGCGGTACCTGCTGGGGGGGAGACAGGTCTTCTCCTCACCTGCCATGGGGGGCTGTTTCCTGCACCCCCTCCTTGGCACTGCCTGACGTGGTCCCTGGGTCTGACGTGGTGCTGGAGTCCAGAGAAGAGCCCTTGGTGCCTAGGGATGTCTCCAAGGAGAGGGCCAAGTGGATCAGCTGCCAGACACTGTTCTGCAGGTGTCGCTCCCAGGCTTGCTTTGCCCGGGCAGGGGATCCCAGTCTGGGAGGCAAGGAGGCAGAGGCAGCCAGGACCAGTGGGGTCGTCGGGAGCAAAGGCACCCCCCTGTCCTGTGGCTGTCTCGGCACCCCTGGCATGGCCAGGGAGGGCTTCCTCAGCAGCGGTTTCTGACTCGACAGTGCATAGGAGTACTTCAGGAGAGAGTCCACGTTGGTGTGCAGCAGGGCATCAGTGGGCGAGAGAGAAGCCTGCCCTGGAGCTGGGGAGAGAGCAGGATGGGGGGGCTGAGGGCACCTTTCTGAGGCCAGCCAGAAAGCTGCTGGGAGAGGAGAGTAGCTATGGGAGAAGAGCAGGCGAGCAGGCGCGCCCAGTGCAGCTCGGTGCAGCCATACCTTCTTCCGTAGGGGGGCTTTCACCTCTTGCCCAGGAGCCCACAGCATGAGGTCGCTCCATCGGGAGGAGAAGGTTTTTTGGAGGAGACAAACTCAGACACGGGATTCGCTGGGCAGAGGAGAGAGGGAGAAACACAAGTCCCGCTGTGTTATCTTCCCTTCCTCCTCACCCCTTCCATCTCCCAAGTAATACTCCCCCCTCCCCGGTCCAAATCCCGCTCCCCACCTTGGCGTAGAACTGACGTTTGAAGCAGCGGTACTGGGCGAACTGGCAGAAGGTCTGAAACCATGGTGCCTCCGGGAATTCAGAGCAGACCGGTCCTAGAGAGGGGTGAGAGAGACATGCGGATGGGGGCCGGCTGCAGGTTTAGGCATCTGCCCCCTTGGCCTGGGTGCAGGAAGAGATGGGGACCTCTCGGATGGCTGTTTTCAGAGTGGCTTGTAGTTGAAGGGAAAGTCAAAGCTGTCTGCCCCCAAGTGGAGATCACAGCCTTGCGCTGTTATAGCACCATCCCAGCTGCCACATGCACTTTCCCTCCAAACCACCCAGGGTTTCAGTTCGTCCTTCTGCCCTTTTTCATGCGGTTATCTTCCCCTTTACAGAGACCCAAACCTCCTGTTTCCAGGATCTGACAAGGACTCTGTTACTAGTCCTTGAAGGGTTTTTTAAAAAAGAAAAGGCAAGTGGTGATGTGATGGGTTAAAAAGATGACCAGACCAGGCCTGGGAACACCAGACAAAACAACCTCTTCAGAGCAAAATAGTTTGACGGTGATTCCAGCCGTGCAGGGGATGGAGGAAAGGCCATAGGGCCGAGGTGCTGCTGGCAAAGCCTGTGCCTGTACACACGTGCACCGTAGTCTTGACCAGCACTGCTGACCCTACTGGCTCAAAAGCTGCAGCTCTTCCTGCAGGGATCGCAGGATAGCTGAGGTCATGCAGGAGAGCCAAAAACCCTGGGAGATTTGAGGGGGGTGGGTGGGTAACCCTGTGCTCCCTCTGCTCTGTGGGTGCATGGGCCAGCCCTTTTGAGCAGACCAAATTGGTCAAGTTGCTGGCTGAGACGGAGGAGGTTAGCAGTGGAATCGCACTGCTCTCCTGTTAGTTGCTTGTACACCATCTTTTACACTGTACACACTTGTTCTCTTGTGCTGAGCATACGGATTCACCAGCAAAAGAAGAATTTCAGGTATCCACTGGGATCCCAGCCCAGAAGAATGCCCAACTTGTAGGGAACAAGCCAGACCCCCATCTTTGGTGACGCCCTATGAAATCCCTCCAGGATGTGGGGGACGTGGACTTGGCCAGTGCAATGGACTGGGAGCCGCAGCCTTTTACTCCACCACACAGCAACAGCTTGCAAAGGAACATTGCTGCTGTTGGGCAGGGGAGGAACCCCAACCATTTGCTAACCCCAGCATTATCCTGGCTGTCCCGGGCCAGGACTGAATCCCCAGCAGCGCATACCGGGACAGGCTTGGAGTATTAGAGCTTGGTGTGTTCTGTCACAAACTGTTCCTATAATGATACAGAAACTTTCCATTTTGGGGTGGGGGGAGAAGAAAAGTACATTTTCATTCCAACACCTGGGAAGTGAAGGAAAACTTGACACAGATAAAGCTTCCTGTGGGCTCTCTTTGCTGGTCTCTTGATTTTCACCATGGCTCAGCTTTCCCACAGCCAGTTGAATGCTGATGGCATGGCCTGACAAGCAATTTGCCTCCTTTAGCGCTGATCCACATCGCCTCTTTCTCTCAGCTCATCTCCCCTATGGAAATACTCATCTTTCTTTCAATCCTCTGACCTTCCTGCCAAGGGGAGCCCTTCCCAGCACCAGCTGCTTCGTTTAATCAATACGATCTTTTGCCTCTTTCCTCTGCTCCTCCTGCTCATGTGTTTGCTGCAAACAGCTACAGCTTCTGCTGGGTGTAAGGAAGCCACCTCCTTGGGCTTTGTGGCCAACTCCACCTGCAGGAGCTCCCAGCATGGCGGGGGGGGGGGCAATGAATTAGCAATTGCATCGTCACTAAAAGATGGAACCAGCCAAGATATTTGCATGCACCCATCATGAAACATCTTCCTGACTCTCTTTTTCCACAACAAAGAGTGTTGAAAAGTTACATGTAGGCTTCCCTTGTTTAAAACATAAGGTAACTGCTTTCCTCAGCACCACACCTGAAGAGGCACAATTAATGTTCATGAATATTTGGACATAGACAGCACTGCCATGTATCTGTGAGGACAGTAGAGGCAAAACATGTGAGAGCACAAGCTCTGCCGTGTCCGCTCAGCCTCTCAGCCATGTTGTGACATGTGCCAAAATAGCCCCAAAACTAGAAGAAAGAGAACATGGAAGGGAATAGTCTGCCGGATGGGTCTGTTGGGCTGAGGAATGGAGGAAAAGAAGGCAAAGAGGTCATCCTGCAAAATTGTCCCATGTCCTGGCATTCCCAGATGCTCCTGCTCTTGGCAGCTGAGCCTCCGAAGGCAGCAGCAGTGGGAGAGTGGCTGGATATGCCAAAGAGTAGTGCCAGGTCACTGGGCATTGCCAGGAGAGGAACCAGGGACAGCCCCTGGATGCACCTAGTGCCATGGCATCAAGGATTGCAGGTGCCTGCCAGTGAGGGAGGAGCCCAGGACCTGTCCCTGGGTCTGGTGATGTGGGGTGGGACACACTCCCCTGACACAGCTGCAGAAACAAGCAAGAAATAGTTGCCCTCAAGCTGCAGTCCAAATAAGCACAGTTGGCTGATCATTCAGTTCATTGACGTTCATAGCTAAATATAAAGACATATTTTTTATGAGAAAATTGTTCCTATTTTTTTTTTCCTCTGAAGAAAAATACAACAGAAGTAGTCCCAAGTTTTTCAGCTGCACAGATATAATTATGCCACTTAAATTCACTGATGCAGGGGTGCAGAGAAAGTATGACTGCAAAGATTTAAAGGGTGCTGTTGCTATGGTGCTTTCTGAACTGGGATGTTTCTTGGCTCCTGAAATGTTAAACACTTAAAAAAGCAGCTTATCAGCTGAAGCTTTCTTAAAGGCCCACAAGAGCCCGTGAGCCAAGCTTCTGCGTTAAACCCCAGATCAAGCTGGGAGGAGCCAGTCAGGTTGTAAGATGAACTGTTGGGAAGAGACAATGAGCTTCAGCGAGCTTCAGAAAACTGTGGCCAGTTTTTTTCCCCTGCCATCCCACCAACGGAGATGTGGAGAAACTGAAGAGCTGAGTGAAGGGCCACCAAAGTGGCCATGGCTTTCAGCCCGTGGCCCATGAAGAGAGGCTGGGGCAGCTGTGCTTGTTCAGCTGGGTGAAGAGGAGATAGGGAGGTGAGTTAACGGCAGCCCACAAGGACCTGAAGGAAAGCTACAAGATGACAAAGTCATACTCTTCTTGGTGGTGCCAGATAACACAAGAGGGAAAAAAATTGCAAATTCCTGCTTGGGTGGTTAGGACTGACCATTAGGAAAAGCTTTTTTTCCAGGAAAGTGGTGCAGCACTGGAAGGGGTGCCCAGAGAGGCCACAAAACCAAACTCCCTTGCACAAAGCCACGGTGCTCTAGTGCTGGGAGTGTCCTGCAGCAAGCTGAACTTTGGGCTAAAGACCCCAAAACAACCCATCCCCCCACCATTGCCATAATTCTCTGGCATTTCGGGGCAGAGAAACAGCCAGCACTGCTCCAGCTGGGGTGATGCCCGCCTCTGCCCCTGGAAGTGGGGTGATGCCCCTACCTTTGGGGACACGACCATGGTTCTCCTCCTGGTCCAGCTGCAGGATGGCGGGGCTGAGGCAGCCGTGTGCCTGGCGCAGCTGGCAGGACACATCTGCCTTCCAGAGGGGCTGCAGGCTGGCAAAGAAGAGCCGGTACTCTCTGTCTGACAGCGGGCTGCCCGGAGCATGAGGCACCGGTGGAGCAACGGAGGACATCAGCAAGGTCAGCAGCCCTGGGGGAGAAGGCAGGCTGTGCTTAACCCTCCTTAAACGGGGGCAAGCGGTGGGTGGAAACGAAAGAGCACCTGGCAGGGCGGCCCGCTCCCAACTGCTGGTGCTGAGCAGGGCACTGGGACGAGCTGGCCTGAGGTCTGCCTCCATCACCCCTGCTTGCAGGGCCCTGGGGGAACCAGGAGCCCCTGGGGCAAAAGGGGGGAAAAGAATGAGAAAGAAGGAAAAAAGGGGGGGGGGAAGGAGAAAAAGAGAAAAAAGAAAAAAGAGAAAAAAGAAAAAAAGGAGAAGAAGAAAGAAGAAAGAAAAAAGAAAAAATAAAAAAGAGGAAAAAAGAATGAAGAGAAAAAAGAAAGAGAAAAAAGAAAAAGAAAAAAGGAAAAAATTAAAAAGAAAAATAGGAAAAAAAATTTAAAAGTTGGTATTTTTTGTGAGCTTGGTTTGGTTTGGATTGGGGGGGATGGTTTGAATTTTGGTTTTGTTTGAGTTTTTTTGGGTTTTGTTTTTTTTTCCCCCACAAGAGCCCCAGCCTCACTTGCCTGGTGCCTCCAGAGGCACCTGCAATGGCGCAGGCTTCACTGCCCACCCCTGTGAGCTGCCCCCTCCACCACGCGGGGGCCCCTTCCCCTCCATGGGGGCATCCCTCCATCCCCTCCCTTCCCTCCTTTGCCTTCAGCTGGGCCCCCTCCTCTCCTGCCTCCAGCACTCTCCGCAGGCCTAGCTCTGCCCCCCCGCACCATGTCCCCTCCGAGAGCCTCCAGCTGCCCCTAGGGTGAGGAGAGCCAAGGGCTGGTGCAGCCAGTGGGCCCAGTGGGGTGGCCTTGTGCAAGATGGGGGGCAGGAGCAGGGGTGGCAGCAGCAGGGGCTTCAGGCCTCCCTCCAGCCATAGCCCCCAGGCTCTGAGGTGGCCCCAGGAGGGTGGGTAGGGGCCGGGTGGGGGTCACTCACCCACCAAGCAGGGCAGCCTCAACATGTCTGACCCAGGCCCTGGCATCCCTGTTCTATTTGGTGGCCCCGGCGACAGCGGAATGAGAAGGGAACAGTGGAATGAGAAGGCTACAGCATAACAGCCGGGCCGGGGGGGGGTGTGGAGGGGAGCCGAGGCACAGGCTCATGCCTGTGGGGCTGTGAGGGGAGATGGGCACCCCACGAGGAAGGAAGAAGCCCGGGCCATGGGGACAAGGCAAGCAGGAGGAGCAGGAGCCAACCTGGGAGCTTCCCCCTCTGATTGTGGACATGGTGGTGGCTGGCAACAACCTGCAACAGCATTAGCTACCCAAGCTGAGTGTACCCCAAAAGCAGTACTTTTGAGGCACCTTGCACCCCAAAGTGTTTTGTGCTCTTCTGCAGGAGAAAGGGGACAAAATCTGTTCCTGTTCTACCTGCGGGGGTTGAGATGCACCCTGTGCCTCCCCAGGGAGCGTCCCAGCACCGGCTTGCTTCAGGATGTGGTGGGAAGCTGGCTTGATCTCTCCTGGGCAGCTGTGCCACTTTCTGAACCCCCAGAGAGCCACAGGAGCACGGGTCTTCCTCTGCCTCCGGCACGTGTGCCCCGAGCGCTGCTCTCTGCACATTAAAACCTTCCCAGGCAAAAGGGGAAATGGTGCCGGCAAAAGAGGCTTTGGGACCACCAGCGCAGAGGTGCCCAGAGCCCCACAGGGCTGATTTTGAGGCAGACCCACACCCATGTGCCCGTGCCTGGCGCTTAATATAGAGACCCAAGCGCGGGCACAGACGCAGCGACCCATGTGTGCACCCCATGGAGAAGCAGCCGACACAGTGCTTCCCATGGCTGGGCACTTTCTGACAGGGAAAGACACGACCATAACCATCACGGGCAAGCAGCTGTCAGGGTGGTTGGAAGGAAAATGCTTGGCACAGCAGCTCCAAGAACTGCATCCATAAGCAAAATGCAGGGTGGCATAGCGGCTTTGTGTACCCGCCGCATCACCCCACGGCCTCAGCTCAGCTGAGAAATGACACCTTTGCAGAACTGACGAGGAGCTGCAGGCAAAGCAGACAAAGTTTTCGACAGTGTAGCAGGATGCTGCTGAAGAAGTCACTTCTGTCGCGAATCCCGGGAGATTCGAGCAGCTCTGCTGTATGCGACGGCTGCGGACTGCTGCAGATGTGCCGGCTGCGATTGCAAGGCTGACACATCGCCTGCCAGTACCCTGAGTGGCCACACAGGCTATCAAGGTGAAAGCTCATATCACTGCAGCCATGCACTCCATTAGAAAGGTGTCTGGCAACAGCACGTAGCTCTGCAGTTCCTTGCAGGAGAGAAGCTGTAGTTTGCTCCAAGAGGTCTTGTTGGAAGGTAGCGTTTCTGAGAAGCTTGAAGCCCGACCATTTAACAACAGCATTGAATTTTAGGATGCTTTTGCATCTTCTTAGAAACACAATGAGCAGGAGACATTTTCCAGCTAGCTCTCGCCACTCACATTAAAACAGGCAACACTGCTGGGGGTTTGCAAATTTTAGCCAGTTCCTAGTCTTCCATCGCTTAGCTTGAGACATATTGCTTATTAGCTGATTTTAGACAACTCCAGGGCCTTCAGCTCCCCAACACTGTTAATCCCCTCTGCTCCCCAGTGGCAACAGAGCCCAGGCTGAGTTCTGCCATGCTGACTTGAGCAGCTTCCCAGGGGAATTCAATGGTGACCTCAGTGGTTGATGGAAATGCATGACCAACGTGGCATGTCACGCGGTGTTATTAATGTCTGGCAGGTGCTGGCTACACAGCCTGCATCTACATGTGCCAGCAAGAGATTTATGGCATATGAAAACAGGAAACCAGAATGAACGGATCAGAGTCCCCAGACATACACTGAGAACTGAAACGCAAGGCAGAAGATGAAGGAGCTGTCAAAGAAGTCATCCTTGGTTGATGCTCTAGTAGCAATGCCTGTAGGGAGCCTACTGTATATTTGGAAAGAAGGCGGTTAGTGATGTGAGGACAGGTTGGCTACTTAGCACTTCTCATGTACTGTGGCATACACTGGATTTCATTCAGGTTGTCAAAATCCTTCAGGGAACTCTTATGGTCCACAAGTGCATTCAGAAGCCAGCTAGTCTGTGGCGTGCACTCGACAGGGATGGGAGACTGTGAGTGCAGTAGGCACTGCTGTGCTGTTCAGCTTTGTTTGTGCCAGCTGGCTATGGGGCACTTGTGTTATAAGTTTCCTCAAAAAAGAAGTCATCTTTGGGGAAGGGATGAGGACAAGGAGGAACAGTCGCTTGGACAGGAGGCATCAATACGGCAACTTGGGGGGCAGTCTACTCCATGCTGCGGTGTCAAGCAATTATAATGGTCAGTAATGCGCGGTACAGGGGTGATGTTAATTCCAATATTTTCTGATTTCTGAGGGTTAACTTGGCATCTATAAGGTACCACCAATGACGCATTACAAGCTGTATAATTCATGCACTGAGGCGGATTTGCAGCCTTGTTTTCAGAGCCACCACAAAATGGCGTTTCCTGCAGATGGTGTTCCTGTGCTAGCCTGAGCTCGGCGGGCTGATGTACGCAGCTGTAACCCCCAGGCCTACAGCGTGCCTGGTGCCAGCAGAAGGCACATGTAACAGCAGGATAACAACTCGCTGCTGTTACAGGGAAAGGAGCTGCATTTTCCATGTTGATATCCGATTGCCGTGTCGATTCTGAGCTTTGGCAGAGCCTGTCTGGTTTGTGAGGGACCACCCTTCAGCAGACAAGCTCCTCTTCCAAGTTAGTCTTGTTGTCTTCAATACCTCAGTTATTTCTCAGTATTTTCGCTCTGCATGTTCCATCACAAACACCACCACCAAGCAGCAATGTCTGAAAACCTCTTGAAAATCCCAGGACTGTGGCTCACAGACCCTTCTTCCTCTGCTGCAAGGGTTATATTGCCCCTTCTTTCATCAAGCTGATAGAAAACATCACAAGATCAAAGTGAGCGCCCAAAAATATCACCATCTTGCACACAATACGCTGATCCAATCCTCCAACCCTTTGTTTCTCTTCTACCTTGTGCAGATGCATGGTGTATGGTGCACGACCCTCAGCCCAGGACAGCTAAGGGCCGTGACTAGAGATGGCAAATACAGCCAGAAGAGGCTGACCTCGCCATAGCAGCACGATGCCAAGCTGGGCCCTGGCTCTAGTGAGCAACAGACCAACAGGGAAAGGGTGACTGCAGAGCCAGGTCAGAGACGCATAGCGTGGTTCCTCAACATGCACACTAGCCTAACTTGCTAAGAAAAAAAGCACAGTCAGGCACACAGAGTGCTTAACCGAAGGAGGAGGAATGATGGCTAATGTTTGTTAGACTGTGTCAGCTCTGTGAGTTAAACTGGGGGGGG
>VYZW01057041.1:3220-13475 GCA_013401315.1 Balaeniceps rex | reverse complement strand
GATTCCCAATTTTTACATGATAGGCTTCAAGAAAAATAATTCTCCCTGTATATTTTCGGACAATTGCTAAGATACTGAATGTCTTTACCTAGTTATTTCTTTAAATTAGGTCTCTGTTTTGGTAGAACATCTGTTTTATAAAACTCCCAAACGATTAACATCTACATCATATTTAAAACTATGGTGGACTTTTTTGAATCTCACTTCGGGGAACTGACCCCTAGATTTTTAAGTTCGTAAAGGAAGAGAGATGGAAATTTCTAGAGATTGATTTAACCCACCTGATTACAGAGAAAACCTGGATGCCTAACTCTTCATCAATTAAAGTTAGAAGGATTTAGCTGACTCTAAGTGTAAACATCTGCTGTACATTTGGACCCTAAAATCAGTGTTAATCTTGAATGTTAGAGGCTGGATTTCCACAACAGAAGAAATGTTCTCCCAGTTGCCACACGACGGCAAGGTGGCTGGCAGGTAAGCAGAAATGAGGGAATTGCAAATGGTCTCACCAGGACATGTGGGATATCCAGAACGTTTGGTAATAGAGGGAGGCCAGCATGAACTGTTTAACAACTCTAGATTCATTGCATTTTTGTGAAGGAATCATAGTCATAGTTATTAGGACTAATTGATCACTTGAGAAGAGTACAAAGCGAATAGCTCAGTACAGCTGTGAGGCTCACAAACAACTAAAGGAAAATAACCCATTTTCTTCACAGTAAACAGAACACCTTTTCTGAAGCTATGGGTAAATCCTGTTATTTCCTCTTAGCTTTAAAGAAATGATAAAGCAGTAGGGAAAATAATGTTTCCAGTTTTCCTATTTTATTTTGTTATATACCTTTGTGTATAACATACGACGCTTATAATGAAGTATGAAAATACAGTTATAATTTGTTGGGGGTAAAGATTGCTGAATGAATTATACTTTGTGGGAAGCAGTGGTACATTTAGAAGCTGTGAAGTGCAGTGATCGAGAGAAAGGAGCAGAAGCACTTTCCTTGTCAGAATCTGAAAGCACTTCTTATTAAAAATTCTTTTTTTAAAACTTTAATACATTATTATGGTGTCTGTAATATTTACACATGGCATTTGTCATTCTTCACAAACGAGTCATGGTTTCCCATATATTGCAATATACCTGAGCCACGTGACTCTGATAAAACTGCACATATTACAAGTGGTACATCTGTATCATTCTACAAAGAAAGAACAATGAAGTTTTTTACATCAGCAATTAGAAATTTTGTTTAAACGTATTTTCCTAGCATTTAGAAAAATTATTTTGAAACAGAATTCACATAATACATAAATAATGAAGCTATATCTAATTATCTTGGCTGACTTTATTTTAAAACTGAAAGGTACAGTTCATTTTGTGCCCCACGATCTTAATCAATAACCCAGGTGAAAATGCTGTTCAGTGCAAACAAGTTTTTCAGTGGAAATGTGCTGGCTTCCAATTAAAAGAGGTTTTGAAGTACCTCTTGTTTTTATGAAAACACATGAAATTTGCATGTGGATCTAAACTCTTGTTGCTCAGACACATCTGTATTATGGATGCAGATGCATTTCTGTTATTTGAATACTGGCAATGCAATGCCATGCCAACCTGCTGACTGAAGTGACTGCAGCAGATCTCATGCTGAGACAGATAAAAACAATGTTATGAGTTTTTAACAGGCCTCTGCACATGGAAAACATTTGGTGCCTCTGTGATTTTTTATTTTATTTTTTTAGTTCTTTCCATTTTTATGTTAGTTATTTTTTACAATATTATTTATCATTACTCTTGAGGCAGGCTAAGTTTTACAGTTAGATACTGTACAGATGGGAAATGGAGGAAAGGACTGGTTACGCAAACTTGCTAAAGGTCGCCAACCCACTGAAAGAGCAGGGAGTAACATTCCAGTTGCCTCTAATTCTGTGTACTATTTCTTACATTAACAGTATGACTACATTTATCTTGTTGAGTAATGGATAAGTAAATATAGGAACGAATAGTGCAGACTGATGAGCACTCTCACCTCATAAAGTCAACTGAGCAACTTAGGCCAGAAAAATCAGCTTTGAGGGGAGATATTTTGAAAACAAGTGTCACATTAGATCAGAAACACTGTAAGCATTTTATTTCCGAAAGGCACCTCGGTGACATAAAAGCACAGTTATTAAATCAGCCCTCTGCTTGTTGACCATTTGGTTTTTCCTTATGAACCTGTACATAAGTAAATCCAGCACATACAGATAACATGTTGGTGAGCATAGGAGGGGCTCTGTTTGTCTCTGATCTGCAGAGGGAATAAAGATCCTGGCTGGTACAACAGTGATTCTTTAGCTAAAGCTGATCACCACCACCCCCACTTCTCTCTCCCCATCTGGAAGCCACTGGATGAATCCCTGGAGTATCAGCAAGCATCACACATTGACAGCAACAGGAACCGTGAGGACACATCTAAAGGAGAGGGCGAGTGTTGCCAGCTCTGCATATCAGATGGTCTGTTCTGTGTTTAGTATTGATACATTCGTCTTGCATGAAGCTAATTGGATTTGTACAAAAATGTGAATGAGGATAGAGATGAAAACTGCCTTCTCAGGACTTCCCTTCAAGGGGAGACATAGAAGGGTTTATCCTAATGAAATGTCTCAGAATAATCAGACTTGGTAAAAAATCATAAAACTGAAACCAAAGAGATTCTAATTTTGAAAACAATCACCAAACAAAAACTCCTTAAGTTAAAAAATCTCCAAGTGTACAGTAATGGATGTACAGGATGCACAGTAATCCGAGAGAAGGATAACAAAGTTATTTTGTGGTTTTTTTCAATGTTTTTATTGTGTTCAGTGTGGTATTTCATAACTGAATAGGGCCTCCTGCCTCAGTACATTGGGAAACATCCATTGCACTATTAGATTCTATAAATGAAAAAAAAATAGTTTGCCAGAAATCTAACTCCTGTAACATAAGAAGTTGGCTCTTTGAGTAGCTCAGTTTCCAGCCATTGCTAAATTAATCTACAGATGACAGGCAGCCCTCTTTGGCCACTGGAAATCATGCTCCAGCTGAACTAGGAGGTCTGCTGACACTGGGCTAATGCTGTTTAGAAATTCCAGCTTCCACAGACAGTGATTGCCCCGGGGACTGATGTGGACAATACTCAGCATCCCCTATGTGCAGATAAATCAGGTGGCAGCCATCAACCCAGATCCCAAGCAAGACTCAACCCTGCCTTTCTGAAGAGCAGAAAGGCAGCTTTCCTCTCTACACCTAACTCCTAAACCACTATAATTGAATAAAACTACTGTCTTCTGTTGTTTTAATCACATACAAGTGATATAACAGGTCCTATTCATCACTGATTATCCACCAAAAATTGAAGCCATCACACATCAGTGGCATTCTGGACATTACTGTGATGACAGAACCCCTTATTCAAGGCTGCCTGTTCACCTCTACTAGACACTAGCTGTTTAGCTACTACTGAACTGCTCTGGTGGTGCTTACTAACAACAGAATCTTTAAGTATGACATGGGCCAGCATGGTTAGCATTTTGAAGTATATTGGTTTTCCCACAGTTATATTGCTTTATGAGAGAAAGCTCTGTCCTAAGCCCACCTCCCTTCTCAACATGGCGATTCAACATTGCTTGATCGCACATTTATTTTTATCTGAAACCTATATAGAAGGGATTAAAAAAGCCTATTGTGATAACACAGAAGCTTGGAAAAAGATTAAAAATATGTCTTTCCCATGGAAAGGATGTTAATCCAGTATCAAAAAGTGTTTAGGCTGTGATATCTTCGGAAGCTTACGGATGTCACCTTACAATGGTGCGATAACTATGAAGGGTCTGACTGGAACCAAACAAAGCTGAAATTCAATGTCATCCTGCTTATGCTTTACACGTTATATCACACTAAAGCAGGGATTTTCAAAACAGTAAATCACTATAATCCCAATGGGAAATCAAGGATGGAGAATTTCCTGTCCTTTGATATTTAAAATCAGAAATGCTGATGTTTTCTTTCAACTTACTTTTATTGGTTTTGCATAATACTTGAAACAATACATAAAATAAATATTTTACAATTTTGTTCCTGAACATTTTCACAAAACAAACACAAAATACCGCAACCTTGTCTACTCTGTTGACCTTCGCCACAAGTGTCCAGGACATGAGTGTCTCCACCCACCAGCGAGCTACATAAAGGATTAATATGGTATTTTTAATGGAAAAATCAGGAGTGTGCAAGGACTGCTTGAGAATCCATAAGAAGCGATAATGGGGAAAGTACACTGTTAGGATGTTCTCCAACAATCTTCACCAGAAACACAGGACAGTGAAAACTCAAGGCTTCTTTTATAAAGAGCAGTTATTAAAAAGTTCTCAGCTTTCTGTAGCTAGACCAGGCACAGTGCAGTAGTCACAAAAGTATATCTCTAAAGCTTTTTCTAACCGTCTTTGAAAATTGTGTCTCACCATAGCTTTGAATCCTGGCAACCTGTATCTTACATCTGACATCTGGGGGACCTGATGTCTGTCACTCAGCAAAAAGAAATGAACTATCTTATTGTCCTGGTTTAACCCAGCGGGCAGCTAAACACCACACAGCCGTTTGCTCACTCCCCCTAGTTGGCATGGGGGAGAGTAAAACTCGTGGGTTGAGATAAGGACAATTTAATAGGACAGAAAAGGAAGGGAAAATAATAATAAAGATAAAAGAATATACAAAACAAGTGACGCACAATGCAATTGCTCACCACCTGCTGACCAATGCCCAGCCAGTTCCCGAGCAGCGGCCACGCCCCCCCGCCCAACCTCCCCTTTTTTTCAATTCAGCATGATGTCACATGGTATGGAATATCCCTTTGGCCAGTATGGGTCAGCTGTCCTGGCTGTGTCCCTTCCCAGCTTCTTGTGCACCTCCAGCCTCCTCGCTGGCAGGGCGGTATGAGAAGCTGAAAAGTCATTGACTTATTGTAAGCACTGCTCAGCAACAACTAAAACATCAGCGCATTATCAACGTTACTCTCATCCTAAATCCAAACCACAGCACTATACCAGCTACTAGGAAGAAAACTAAATCTACCCCAGCTGAAACCAGGACACTTACCTTGCCTGCAGAGAAAACTAACAAAGAACACCAATAGCCTTCATACCAAAACACTGATACCTTCAAAGTCTGCCAGAAACACTCTTTATCTCATGCAACATCACAACAAAGCAGCTTTACTCCCAGAGAAGAGAGAGCATCAGCAAACCTTTGAAGAAACACTTCTCATTGACCAGTCCACAGTTCTGGACTGTGCTTCCAGAACACTTAAATTACCAGATATGTTGACCTTCTTCCAAATCAGAAAGGATCACATATTTTCAAACTTCATTGCACCTCATTCAAAATGAAATGAAAATGTTTTGCCCAGTATACAGGATGTACGCAAACAAGTGCAAATTTATACATGAACACAAGAACAAGCTACAGCCTCAGTTCTGCAGTTCATAATGTGTAACCATCCTGCTGAAGAGCAAAACAAGTGATTGGTAGCACCAGCTCTGCAATACAGCAGAAGTGGAGAACAGCAGATCACATCAGTCTGTGGAGAGAATTTAGAATAAGTATAAGGACTGGAAACAGGAATTTAAATACATGCTTTTGTGAAAAGTTCATTCAAATCTCTCATAATCACCAATAATTAATACCTTTCTATATAGTCTTTTTACATCTGTTTCTAAGAGATGATCAGTGCTTTCATCAGAGACAAAGTGTTATCTGGAAAATAATTTTTTGCACAGATTTTAGTAAAACATCATTATTTTCTGAACTTTCCAGTTTGGACATAAAGGCTTTGTCTATACTAGCAAATTAAAGATATCAGGGACTGTTCTTTAAGGCCAACTGGCACAGAACAGTTCACATCCATCATATTCAAATCTGTAAGTCTCCGAAACAGTGGCCACAACCAAAATGCTACTGGGTCCCTGCCCAGTGCGAACTCTTCAAACCATGTAATGAATTCTTTGGAAAAGTCCTAGTCAGCCCTGGCCAAAACTGCACCCACTTATTGCTAACGATTTAATGATATAGTTGACAAATCCCAGGACTCTTTCTAGCACCTTTATTTATTAGTATGGGCATAGCCGAATAGTGGGGTTTATCTCACCGTAGGTGCCTGCAGCTGAATAGTAACTGCAGTCTCGCTTTATTGGAGTCAGTGGCGGTTTTGTTTGTAGCGCATGATTCAGGGGTCCATTTACGGATGAAATGGAGCACCCTACAAGTGTCTGTTTCTCTCTGCAGATTAAAAGCAGCCCACAGTGACAAACTGAGTGAGACCAAGCCTACCTGAAGATTAAACTGCTGTGAATCAAATCAACCCCCACGGATTAGCAGAGTCCTCACAACCACTAAAATAAAGAAGTAATAAGCAATGCCTGAAACTGTCTGAAATACCGTGAGACTGCTTCTCCCTGTAAGCCTGGCAAGAAAGCCAAGTTCTGAGCCTCCCTTTCCCTGTTTGCAGTGTGAGGTTTGTCTGTTTAATTACCTCACAGAGATGTTCTGAGGCCCACCTACATAATGTTTGCAAAGTAATGTTTGTAGAGCGCTGTATGGTACATGAAAAGTAGGAAGGCGAGCCAGGCACCGAGGTGGAGACAGAACAGGCGATCGCGCTCTGGATTCCTATGTTGTTGTTCACTCCTCTGGCAGCTTTTGTGCTGTGGCTGCAGACATTTAGATAGCTCAGCCTTGCAATTAATTAATTATTTTCTCAGTATAAACTGTATTGAGGGCCCCTGTATAAGACTACTGTTTACAGATAGCTTAGAAGTTGCTGCTGTTTTCTACTGCATGTTAAGCCCTGGCATAGCTACTGCATTTTTACACAGAGTGGCACGGATTTTCCGGTCAGTGCCGACTCTGGGCACTTTTAGCTCCCAAGGAAACTGCTTAGGAAATGTGTGCGAAAACAGCACTATTAAGGGAAATAATACCTATCTGAATTGTAACAATCCTTACCGGCGACTACTATAGTGATATTTATGCATATGTGCGGAGGAATTCACTGTGGGCTCACAGCAATCGGGGAAAGCCAGAGCATCTAGCATGAATGGTGGCTGTTTAAGCAGGGCACAATATTGCTACTGTTACAGACAGCTGGGAGGAAGTCTTAGAGGGGCATCATGGTCCGCTGACCGCACACTTCTGTCTGACAACTTTGAAAGAGGCCAGCAAGGAAAATCTACGCCTATTAAGCAGCGGCAAACCCTGCTTCTCCCTGGGGAACAGTGAGAGCTGGGAGACAAAAATTCAGTTGCCTTAACCATTCCCTCCAGAAAACAAAAATACCCTACAATTTAAAGCTCCATTCTATCTTCTCTATGTTGGCTCAAATGCATTAAAAGAGCTGGAATTGCAGAAAGCTGGTCTCCGGCTTTTGAATCCTGAGAGTCTAAGCAGGCAGACATGTAGTTACAATCTCTGCATATCTCCCATTTAGGCCATTTGGCCCAATGAGTCTCAGAATAAGCTAGCCTGTTGCTGGCATTTGAGCACTTGCAAAATGCTATCAGCGCAGGAATATAAGACTGGTCCAAATCCAATCTGAAAGTATGCAGCCCAGAAGGTGTAAGCTCTCCTCCCTCATTTCATTAATACTCACGCTAGGCAGCCTTCTCCATTATTTCTTGTTACGCATGCATGTTTTGATATGACTTCTGTGCTTTAAAACCAGTGAGCATGGCCAGGTGACTCTCCAGGAGACGGCTGACTCCTGTTGTTTAAATCTGCTGTACCATTTCCATTGGCAGAGACTCATGAAAGCCGAAGTGGTTTTAGCTGGTGGGAGAGTAGTATCTCATAGCCAAGTTTCAAGGTGGAAATCAGTGTAGAATTGCACTCATGGTTACAGCAAGGGCCAAGAGGCAGAAGCCTCCCTGCATTGCCAAGTGCTTCAAAGGAGGATTTATGACTCCTTTGAGAGTTTAGGACGGTGCCAGCTGTTGATGGTAGCTAATACAGCACAAAAGAGAGGCTAAATTCACACTGGATTTCACACCCCTGAATCAACAGAATTGCAGCAATATGAATTTAGTTTGACTTTCTATGAATAGTGTCTATAAAAGTTGATGCAAACTCTAGAAAGCATTTCATCTACCCAGCTTGCTTTGTCCTTATCCGTTCTTAGGCTATAGAGTTAGCCATCTCACCCGTCATGCATATCCTGCTTCTACCCTGAAAAACTACCAAGGCTGCTTGAATACTCATTATTTTTACTGGCTATAGATATCACAGTTTTTAAAGTTAGGATGGTGGACTGTTCATAAAAACTTTTGTGTAATTACTGAAATCTGCAAAGATCTCTATGTTACTATTTCATATTTACAAATAGAATGAACTGTCCATAACGAAGGCAAAGGCAGTAATGTGATAGAATGAACATGATGTGAGAGGAAGGCATAAAGAGTATAAATAAAAATAAAACATTTGTGAAAAGTTTGAAAGTGTGAAAAAAATAGCTTGTTCCTAGAAAACAGAAATTCTGAAAAATTAAAAGATACACAGAATTTCTATTTTCAAAACTGAATTTTGTTTTAAGAATAAGCATAAAGGAAACATTGCTGTATAGAGCATTTAAAAAAGTAGCAGCGATGCTGTTGTAATGTCTTTCACTGCTTGTACAAAAATATGGTTATTCAGTTTCTCAACAGAGGCAGGATCAACTAACAAGTAAAAGGGTTTGCACTGTGCACCCTGGACGGAGGTCTGTATGTGAGCCTAGGAAAAGGGAGATGTTCAGGAGACATTTTTATTGTTACTTATCCTATTTGCTATCTGGAATTGCTGTTGTCTCAGTTTACATAATTGGCTCAGTTTATGTAAGCCTCAAAAAAACTATTTGAAGAGAATCAGCCCTTTTTACTAGCATATTGAAATGCTTTCAGATATTTTTCTGCTAGTCCATGCTCTGGGAAGATTCAGATGCAAAACTACTATATAGGATAAAGAGAAGGCAGAAGTAGTCACTAGAGCTATGGGCAGCACAGGCATTTTAACAGCTATTTAGCAACTTTCAAGCAGCCACATTTGGGGAAATGGTTTAAGGAAGAGTTTGGTGGGGCAGGCAGATACATAATTTAGAGAGAAATAAACAAGAGGTCACTAGAATATAAAAACCCTGAATGTTTGTTTGTTAATAATGGGAAAGAACAGTTGCACAATACATGGGCACTCAGTTCCTATAAGCAACACAATCCATAAGAAATAAACTTTGTAAAAACCAACTCTAGAGTAATGGTGAGTGCTGATATTTTGAAGTATTCAGCAGCTGATCCTGTTGGTCAAACTAACCCTGTTATTCTCTGGAAAGGTGCTGTAAGGACCTCTCTTCAATAAAACTAAAATGTTACTGCTAAGACATTATTTTACTTGCATTTCCCATACTGCATATGTGTTACTGGGTAAAGCATGTGAGAATATGTTTGCATGGCAGATGCTCCACAAAATAAAGCTGTACTGTACTTTTGTTTGCCGCTAACAACATCTTGGAAGTTGGGAGATATGCCAATAACCATGAGGCAGTTATGTTGTTGGGATAAACCACAAAGACTTTGCAAGCTTCTGCTATGTAATGTTTCTGCAATTGTAGTTAACAATTTCATTCCCATAGTAGTGTTTGCTCATTCTTGCCACAATAGTTGACCTGATTTATTGATCAAAAGAAATGAACACAAGTGAGTAACAATTAAGTGAAAGTTGTGGAGTTCCAAGCAAGTTGTGGGGAAGGAACAAGCTGCATTTGGTACTTCGTAAAAAACAAGACCTAGTTAGGACCAGTGCTTCCCGCTCAGCACTTGTTCATTTCTCCATGAGAATCATTGGAACTTTTAAAATTATTTCTCAGCTGGATGCAAACTTATGCTGTGCTCATTTCATCCACTGTTTGGCATCAAAGTCTAACAATGGAAAAGTAGTTACATGGGCCATTTATGATAATGTTTTTTAGAAAAACTCTTGTCCTGTGGCTACTGGCACCACAGATTTGTTTATTAGAACATAAAGTTCAACAGAAATCCCACATCTCATCTGACTTGCTGATGGAAGTTTCTTGCCATGGCTTTCTGGGATGGTTTCAAACAACATGCATGATTTTCTTAGCAAAAGGCAGTGAAAGAGATGCTCACCTCAAGGACACATCATATTCTTGAACAGGTAAATTGTATCTACTTATTAAATAAGTAGATAAAGGCTTTCTTT
>VYZW01057039.1:0-14199 GCA_013401315.1 Balaeniceps rex | reverse complement strand
GGTTAGCCAGGACTGCTGATAAATGATGGGAAGTGGCTTGGTGAGCACTTCCGCCAGCTCCCTCAGTACCCCTGGGTAGATCTCATCTGGCTCCACAGACCTGTGTGTGTCTAAGTGGTGCAGCAGGTCACTAACCATTTCCCCTTGGATTATGGGGGCTTCATCCTGCTCCCCGTCCCTGTCTTCCAGCTCAGGGGGCTGGGTGCCCCAAGAACAACTGGTCTGACTATTAAAGACCACGGCAAAGAAGGCATTAAGTACCTCAGCCTTTTCCCCATCCTTTTTCACTGTTTCCCCCTGCATCCAATAAAGGATGGAGATTCTCCTTAGCCCTCCTTTTGTTGTTAATGTATTTATAGAAACATTTTTTATTGTCTTTTACTGCAGTAGCCAGATTAAGTTCTAGCTGGGCTTTGGCCCTTCTAATTTTCTCCCTGCATAACCTCACAACACCCTTGTAGTCCTCTTGAGTTGCCTGTCCCTTCTTCCAAAGGTCATAAACTCTCCTTTTTTTCCTGAGTTCCAGCCAAAGCTCTCTGTTCAGCCAGGCCAGTGTTCTTCCCGGCCAGCTCGTCTTACAGCACGTGGGGACAGCCTGCTCCAGCACCTTTAAGATTTCCTTCTTGAAGAATGTCCAGCTTTCCTGGACTCCTTTGCCCTTCAGGACTGCTTCCCGAGGGACTCTGTCAACCAGGCTAGGTGCTACATGTAAATTTGGGCAGCTAAAAGCACCTCATTCTGTCTGTCACATCACTTACTATGCTACTTAGGCCTTGCCTAAGCATAGTTGTGCCATGTTTTCAAAGCCTGAAAAATATCTACCAAGACTACTGTATGCTTAACCAGCTAAACTTTTTTCTTTACTTATTTCATCTGACTTCCAAGTTGAAAGTGATAATACATTGTCACAGTGCCACACTACCCTCATTTGAAATTGATTTTCTGTTTTTAATGCAGTTCATCAGATTGTGAAAGCACAGTGATTGCTTTAAAATTAGTCTTAAAACTAGGCAGTTAATGAGTTGCAATGAAACTGATGTTTTCATTCTCTTCTAGATGTATTGTGAAGATTACTGGTGATATGACAGTATCATTCCCAAGTGGAATTATTAAAGTCTTCACCAGCAACCCATCTCCAGCTGTGCTCTGCTTCAGGGTAAAAAACACAAGCAAACTAGAGCAGATTCTTCCAAATGCACAACTTGTATACAGGTTTTGTATTTTTTTTAATATAATAGTAAACTACATGATTTGTAAAATGTGAGTTGTTGTATATGTAAATCAGAATTCTCTGCAGTCTTGTTGATTTGCTTATACATAACTTAAATTTCCTGAATTAATCTTGTTCAGGTCAGCTCTCTCCACTGCCACCATTAAAAATCTCAGTGATTGCTGGACTTGAAACTTGTGCTGAGTATAACAGGAGCCATAAAAAGTAGTTTGTAAATGTAGCTGTCTTTTTACATGTATTTTATAAATTATTTCTTTATACAGTAGTAACAATGGTAAGATTAAATGATGAAACAGTAGCCTTAAATGGAAAACAAGTAGTAGGAGCTACACCTGATCTCATTTGTAACTTACTAGTGTATTTTTAAGCTGTATCATTTCTACAGTAGATCAGATCCATTCCATAACCGTATCTCTCAGGTGTGTAGCAGCACACTTGGGAGAACTCTTAGGAAAGAAGGCTGCTGATTGAGTAGGATAATTGTTGAAATCACAGCACTTGGAGATCTTTAAAAAAAACCTGAAGTATAAAAGCTGTAAATATTCAGCAGAGATCAGTTTCAGCTGAGCAGTTTCTATTTCATTTATTGGAGAAATTATTCAAAAATGAGTTAAATGCTTTTAGATGCTACATGTTTCAAATTATTGAAATAAAGAAACAATCAAACCATATGGATCCATTCTTTTGATTTAATTTCATTTTGATCATTAATACTTAATATAACGATTAAATTTAGTTTTGTATGAATCAGTTTTTGACATGACAGTTTATAACTGAAAAGTTAGCAGAGCTGTATCTGACAGTGAGTTATACTGAAAAAGTGTATTTTGCAAAAAAGTGAAAATGTCTAGTATTCTTGTCTGAGTGCTGTAGCACTTCACCTCTAACTAGAAAGGATGCATGTAATGGATATTTACAAAGTTAAACCCATATGGTAATAATTTGACTTTTCATCATATACTGCAAAGGGTATCATTTGCTGGGTATTTACAGAGATGAAAGTTTTTAATAAAAGTGATATTTGTGGTCATATCAGAATTTCTGATTTGAATTGCGCTTGGTTGTGGAGCAGCAGAAAGATTTTACTACTAGTTTCATTTATTTAAATTGTGGAAGGCCTCTGTAGTGATAAGTGTTTATATATTTTACTGAAAATGGAAATTTCATTAATCACGAGAGTGTATTGGGAACCAAATTCTAAGTAAATTGAACAGACTACTGGTACGCAAGTCACTGTTCTAGGACATTTAGCCCACTGCGGTCATATTTACTGTGTTCCAGGTACTCAGTGTCAGCTCTCACTCTGCAGGCACACTCTGCACTCCTCCTTAGGGATGGATGCAGTTCCTCACGGTATCCACAGACGTTAAGTGATTTGAATTTTGGTTTTGAATCAGTTTTCTTAAAAGCTTCATCCTTATTCAAAATAAACATGATGCAACCAGAGCTGAAAATATTCTTCATCTGTAGAACACAATGCTCCGTAGCTCCCAAACAGGATTTTGCTTCTGGAGTCATGTGCGCTCTTACCTCATATGGAAGTGAAACAATAAATTGTTACTAAGATTGAATGCAACTATAAGTACCTTAGAAACAATTGTTTATAATAATTTGAAAATCACTTTTAACTGAAAACATTTTGAAAGCTTACACTCTCTACAAATATATGAAAATATGTAACATATACAGCACCAATCTTAAATCAGTGCATTAGTGAAGCCATGTCATAACCAAAGCTAATTACAATTTTAGGATTATTCCAAACTGGATAATGTTCCTTTTCAAATACCACTTTCATCTCCACCTTCGACACATCCTCACAGCACCTAATTGCATTAAAATTGAGTTTTATTAAATGTAAAATCCAAATTCAGCATTAGCTCCATCTTGTGATGCAGATCATCAGTGGAGGAAACTCACTGCTCCACAACCTGGAAGGAGAATTTTTACCATGTACAACAAGCAGTTACTTGTCTTAATATTTAGGAAGGTACAATTATGTGTTATAAAGCATTAGAACAAACTCTTGCTTGAAACAGTGAAGAAGGGGAAAGATCTAATCTTAATTTTTAGACATCCAAAATAATAAAACTCAGTGTTGCCTTCTGACTCCTACCTTTCTTTTTCTTTCTAGTGATCAGTCACAAAGTGACTCCAGTACTAAGGATTTTTGGATGAACATGCAAGCTATAACTGTCTACCTCAAGAAATTATCAGAGCAGAATCCATCTGCATCCTATTACAATGTGGATGTTTTAAAGTATCAGGTAAACACTTTTTTCCCTTTGGAATTTTTTAAGGAACTCTGGCAGATTTGATATATACACAGAAATTAAAAGAATTGTTCTTTGCCTGCTGACACACAAATGAACTGTCATCCCTCATCTAGACCAATTCTGGGTGTGTCACTGTTTACAATGCATAGGCTGTGCCCAGGCTTAGTGCATTCCTACTATGCTTCATGTCATTCCCTTGGATTCGTGACCTGTTTCAGCTTGCTCACACTTCACTCCAATTCATGTGTGCAAGCTTCAAACACTGCTTCTTTAGGTATTTGTTAGCAAAGCCAAATTTTCCTTGGGGTTTGGCGGGGGTTTGTTTGAGTTTGTAGTTATATTGTCTTTGATTTTGTAATTGCGTTAAGTTTTGGATGCTTTGCTGATGAGTTGTAATATATGAGAACGTATGATGTTCTCACCTCTCACGATATAATGGAACATCTCATCCTGGAAACGATTTACAGCCACACGAAGGACAAGAAGGTCATGACGAGTAGTCAGCATGGATTTACCAAGGGAAAAGTCATGCTTGAACAACTTGATAAACTTCTATGATGAAATGACTGGCCTGGTAGATGCGGGGAGAGCAGTGGATATTGTCTACTTAGACTTCAGGAAGGCTTTCGACACTGTCAGCCATAGCATCCTCATGGAGAAGCTGGTGAAGTACAGGCTGGATAAGCAGACACTGAGGTGGATTGAAAACTGGCTGAACGGCCAGGCCCGGAGGGTGATGGTCAGTGGCATGAAGTCTAGTTGGAGGCCAGTAACTAGCGGTATACCCCAGGGGTTAATACTGAGTTTACAGTCCTGTTTAACATCTTCATTAATGGTCTGGATGGTGCAGCAGAGTGTACCCTCAGCAAGTTTGCTGATGACACCAAAGTGGGAGGACCCTCTGGATATGCCAGAGGGTCATTCTGCCTGCCAGAGGGACCTCAACAGGCTGGAGAAATGGGCTGACAGGAAACTCATGAAGTGCACCTGGGGAGGAAGAACCCAATGCACTGCTATATGCTGGGGGACACCCAGATGGAAATCAGCTTGGCAGAAAAGGACCTGGAGGTCTTGGGGGACACCATGTTGAACATGAGCCAACAATGTGCCCTTGCTGCAAAGGCAGCACATGGTCTCCTGGGCTACATTAGGCGAAGTATTGCTAGTAGGTCAAGGGAGGTGATCCTCCCCCTCTACTCAGCACTGGTGAGGCCACACCTGGAGTACTGTGTCCACTTCTGGGTTGTTGTCCATTGCAAGAGAAACATGGACATATTGGAGAGAGTCCAGTAAAGGGCCACAAAGATGATGAAGGGTCTGGAGCATGTCTCCCACGAGGAAAGGCTGAGAGAGCTGGGACTGTTCAGCCCGGAGAAGGGAAGGCTCAGGAAGGATCAACAGATACAAAAACCTGAAGGGAGGGTGTAAAGAGGACAGAACCAGGCTCTTTCCAGTGGTGCCCAGTGACAGGACCAGAGGCAATGGGCACAAACTGAAACACAGGAGGTTCCCTCTGAATGTCAGGAAACATTTTTTTCATGTAAGGTTGACTAAGCAGTGGAACAGGTTGCCCAGAGGGGTGGTGGAGTCTCCATCCTTGGAGATATTCAAAAGCCGTCCGGTCATGGTCCTGGGCAGCTGGCTCGAGATGGCCCTGCTTGAGCACGGGAGTTGGACCAGATGAGCTCCAGAGGTCCCTTCCAACCTCAACTATTCTGTGAATCTGTGAGAAGATGTTCTGGCTGCCAATAAGAAATCTTCATGAAAATTCAGGACAGACAGACTCGCCTCAAAGGGAGAATAGGGATTTGCTAGGCCTGCATTAAAATGGTTGAACATCTGAGACAATTGTCTACATCAAAAAACAAAAGAACCTGTCAGTCCAGCTATTAATATCATTGTAGTTTCCACATCCTCCCAATATAGTTTAAAACCTTGGCATACTGAATCTATAAAACCCATGCTAGGTACACAGAATTCCTAAGAAAGGTGGAAGGAACAAAATATTTCTTTGGATTGCAGAAATGAGTACTGTGGAAGATTGATACCCGTTTAAGATCTTGACTGTCAGGGAAAAATGAGGCATTGGCATGTGGAAGCCCTGGCAGATAGAAAAGGTTCTGGGCTGCCAATGAAAGGCAAGAGGAGGCACCAGGACATAGAAGGTTCCTCAAGTAGACTAGGAAGGTGGTAGAGATGCAGCAGGGCAGTAGCGCAAGCTCACCTACAGAAGCAGCAGCATCAATCCCTCCTGCAGCATGAAAATAATGAATTACCTTTGAATAGGTAAGAACTGTTTTGCTGGCTGCCTGTCCCATAACGACAGGTATTGCCCTCTGCTGCTGGCTGCCTGGGCAGCTCAACTGATATGGCACGCAACTGCTAAGGGTGAAGTCATTTTGCCGCAAGCATGCTTCCTGTGTGAGGCAGAACACAAGACTAGAACAAAACTATTTTGACTTATAAAAGCCAGTACAGAAGAAGCCTCGTGGGCCAGAGGGAGTTTAAACCTTCTCTTTAATTATTTTAATTTAAAATTAACTGAACATGAATTATTCTAGGCTGCAACAGTCTTCAGAATTCTGCGATTAAGGACTCGGAGATCAATTGTTCTCTTGACCTTTTGTCAGGATCTAGAGTTATAGTCATTACCATCATTCCCTCATTCTGCCCAAAAGGGGAATATTTTAATTAAGCTGCTTTCAATGGTTTATTCTTTTACAGGTATCTTCAAATGGCATCCAGTCCACTCCCTTGAATCTTGCAACTTACTGGAAATGTAATGCTAGCACTACTGATGTGAGAGTGGATTATAAGTACAATCCAGAGTCTATGAATGTGCCTAGTATGCTGTCTGATGTCCAAGTTGTGGTACCAGTAGATGGAGGAGTAACAAACATGCAATCACTTCCACCTGCAAAATGGTAATATTAATACTTTTCTTTTTATTATTTCAGATGCATGTCAGCGTATTCATTAGTGTCATAGGCAGTCTGAAAAACTTCACTGGAAGAAACAGAAGAAACACGTGATTTTTTTTTTGTCTTGATAAAATGCGTAGTATCAGATGTTTAGGATGTTTTCTGATCTGAAACAGATCATGTGCAGCCAATTCACATAAACTAAAATGAGACACTATGCACCCATTCCAACTGTGTAATAATACAAGCCTTTATGAAATTTCCAATGTTTGCTTTCTTTTGGCCAATAGACAGGATAGTCATTTTTAACACAGTAATTTGAAATCAAAATCTCTTAATGGTTAAAAAACGTTTTGTGTGTGTGTATAAATATATCCATGTATATGGATTATGGAGAGAGAGTAGAAGAAATGCAGCTCTTAAAAATATTTGATTGTTCTAGCTTAAAAATTAGCTTCTAATTGAAATGGTTTTAAAACAAACCTCAGTAACTGAGGAGCTCTTCATAAGCCACGTAGCATTGTCTCTCACTTCAAGCGCCATGCAGATTATTGTCTGACGAGCAGCTGCCTGCCACCACCTGCATTTACTGTAGCACTTGAAAGTGAGACACAGATTGTACGGTTGGACTCGATGATCTTAAAGGTCTTTTCCAACCAAATGGTTCTATGATTCTATCTCAGGTAATTATGTTTCTACAAGTTTGTGAAAACAAGCAGAGGGTAGTGGGACTAGGCAGAGCAGTACATCCCTGGAGCAAAAGGTGAGCAGAATTCAACCACTGCGCCTGTGGTGTGACAGCATGTAGGTACTTGCCCAGCTGTAACAGAATTCCTGGACTGTTCATTTCCAAGAGGGTCTTTTTAATGTGAAGAGGGCAAAGAATACCAAGTTGAAGGAAGTTAGGCTTTGTTAACCTTGTTACTTATAGATCAGTTTACCTTATAAAGCAAGGTTCAGAAATAAAATAAACCTGGTGTATTTATCAGAAAGGTTCTGATGTTTCTGGAGGCAATACATTTAAATGTGTTAATTGGACAAAGTAGTAATACAGTATCATTTTAAGTAGAAAAAATCCTGGCAAGACTGACTCTTTCTTGACTCGGTATTTCAAGGGAGCAATAGTTTTAACCAAGTCACCTTAAGCTTATTCTGAGCAAGGGCAGGTTCAGTATCCTGCCCGAACAACATGACTAGAACATCTGGTGAAGCCAGTCTCCTGGCCCAGGCTTCTTCCACAAACCCATCTGTAATGAAGCCTGAGTGAGAGCAGGAACATCCACCCAGTACACCTAGCGTTAGCTAGGAAGACTCACATCTTAGTGACGGTTTCATTACAGATTCATCAGATTAAGGGACTCAAGCCCAGATTCTCTCTCTCTCACCTAGGCAACTACCCAAGGCCAGAATTTTCAGCCTGGAAAGCTGAGGAAAAAAAAAACCAAACCACCAGTCATGTTCCAAGTAGCTCTAGTATTTGTGTTGTGGTACCTGTTTGGTCCTAGGGGATTAGATGGTGGGGTTTTGTTTTTTTAAAAATAAATGTTTTAGAACTTGACCTCCTGCAAGTAACCGCTACCATCTGTGCTGCTTGTGTAAGCATTTCACTCCTGCTATAGCAATGCCAAAAGCAATTTCAAACCTATCAGCACTTCATGCTGCTCACAGCTTTAAGCAGTTGACTTTCCTTTGGTGGAACTGCTGCAAAGTGCTCATTTCACTCCTGCTATAGCAATGCCAAAAGCAATTTCAAACCTATCAGCACTTCATGCTGCTCACAGCTTTAAGCAGTTGACTTTCCTTTGGTGGAACTGCTGCAAAGTGCTCATTTCACTCCTGCTATAGCAATGCCAAAAGCAATTTCAAACCTATCAGCACTTCATGCTGCTCACAGCTTTAAGCAGTTGACTTTCCTTTGGTGGAACTGCTGCAAAGTGCTCATTTCACTCCTGCTATAGCAATGCCAAAAGCAATTTCAAACCTATCAGCACTTCATGCTGCTCACAGCTTTAAGCAGTTGACTTTCCTTTGGTGGAACTGCTGCAAAGTGCTCATTTCACTCCTGCTATAGCAATGCCAAAAGCAATTTCAAACCTATCAGCACTTCATGCTGCTCACAGCTTTAAGCAGTTGACTTTCCTTTGGTGGAACTGCTGCAAAGTGCTCATTTCACTCCTGCTATAGCAATGCCAAAAGCAATTTCAAACCTATCAGCACTTCATGCTGCTCACAGCTTTAAGCAGTTGACTTTCCTTTGGTGGAACTGCTGCAAAGTGCTCATTTCACTCCTGCTATAGCAATGCCAAAAGCAATTTCAAACCTATCAGCACTTCATGCTGCTCACAGCTTTAAGCAGTTGACTTTCCTTTGGTGGAACTGCTGCAAAGTGCTCATTTCACTCCTGCTATAGCAATGCCAAAAGCAATTTCAAACCTATCAGCACTTCATGCTGCTCACAGCTTTAAGCAGTTGACTTTCCTTTGGTGGAACTGCTGCAAAGTGCTCATTTCACTCCTGCTATAGCAATGCCAAAAGCAATTTCAAACCTATCAGCACTTCATGCTGCTCACAGCTTTAAGCAGTTGACTTTCCTTTGGTGGAACTGCTGCAAAGTGCTCATTTCACTCCTGCTATAGCAATGCCAAAAGCAATTTCAAACCTATCAGCACTTCATGCTGCTCACAGCTTTAAGCAGTTGACTTTCCTTTGGTGGAACTGCTGCAAAGTGCTCATTTCACTCCTGCTATAGCAATGCCAAAAGCAATTTCAAACCTATCAGCACTTCATGCTGCTCACAGCTTTAAGCAGTTGACTTTCCTTTGGTGGAACTGCTGCAAAGTGCTCATTTCACTCCTGCTATAGCAATGCCAAAAGCAATTTCAAACCTATCAGCACTTCATGCTGCTCACAGCTTTAAGCAGTTGACTTTCCTTTGGTGGAACTGCTGCAAAGTGCTCATTTCACTCCTGCTATAGCAATGCCAAAAGCAATTTCAAACCTATCAGCACTTCATGCTGCTCACAGCTTTAAGCAGTTGACTTTCCTTTGGTGGAACTGCTGCAAAGTGCTCATTTCACTCCTGCTATAGCAATGCCAAAAGCAATTTCAAACCTATCAGCACTTCATGCTGCTCACAGCTTTAAGCAGTTGACTTTCCTTTGGTGGAACTGCTGCAAAGTGCTCCAGGAGTTAAAATGCCCTGTCAGCTTAGAGACTCTGGTGCTTGGTGCCCTTTTCTGCCCCTTCACAGTGTCAGAATAAGCAGTTGACTTTCCTTTGGTGGAACTGCTGCAAAGTGCTCCAGGAGTTAAAATGCCCTGTCAGCTTAGAGACTCTGGTGCTTGGTGAATTTCAAACCTATCAGAGGGGAGAGCAATGCCCTGTCAGCTTAGAGACTCTGGTGCTTGGTGAATTTCAAACCTATCAGAGGGGAGAGCAATGCCCTGTCAGCTTAGAGACTCTGGTGCTTGGTGAATTTCAAACCTATCAGAGGGGAGAGCAATGCCCTGTCAGCTTAGAGACTCTGGTGCTTGGTGAATTTCAAACCTATCAGAGGGGAGAGCAATGCCCTGTCAGCTTAGAGACTCTGGTGCTTGGTGAATTTCAAACCTATCAGAGGGGAGAGCAATGCCCTGTCAGCTTAGAGACTCTGGTGCTTGGTGAATTTCAAACCTATCAGAGGGGAGAGCAATGCCCTGTCAGCTTAGAGACTCTGGTGCTTGGTGAATTTCAAACCTATCAGAGGGGAGAGCAATGCCCTGTCAGCTTAGAGACTCTGGTGCTTGGTGAATTTCAAACCTATCAGAGGGGAGAGCAATGCCCTGTCAGCTTAGAGACTCTGGTGCTTGGTGAATTTCAAACCTATCAGAGGGGAGAGCAATGCCCTGTCAGCTTAGAGACTCTGGTGCTTGGTGAATTTCAAACCTATCAGAGGGGAGAGCAATGCCCTGTCAGCTTAGAGACTCTGGTGCTTGGTGAATTTCAAACCTATCAGAGGGGAGAGCAATGCCCTGTCAGCTTAGAGACTCTGGTGCTTGGTGAATTTCAAACCTATCAGAGGGGAGAGCAATGCCCTGTCAGCTTAGAGACTCTGGTGCTTGGTGAATTTCAAACCTATCAGAGGGGAGAGCAATGCCCTGTCAGCTTAGAGACTCTGGTGCTTGGTGAATTTCAAACCTATCAGAGGGGAGAGCAATGCCCTGTCAGCTTAGAGACTCTGGTGCTTGGTGAATTTCAAACCTATCAGAGGGGAGAGCAATGCCCTGTCAGCTTAGAGACTCTGGTGCTTGGTGAATTTCAAACCTATCAGAGGGGAGAGCAATGCCCTGTCAGCTTAGAGACTCTGGTGCTTGGTGAATTTCAAACCTATCAGAGGGGAGAGCAATGCCCTGTCAGCTTAGAGACTCTGGTGCTTGGTGAATTTCAAACCTATCAGAGGGGAGAGCAATGCCCTGTCAGCTTAGAGACTCTGGTGCTTGGTGAATTTCAAACCTATCAGAGGGGAGAGCAATGCCCTGTCAGCTTAGAGACTCTGGTGCTTGGTGAATTTCAAACCTATCAGAGGGGAGAGCAATGCCCTGTCAGCTTAGAGACTCTGGTGCTTGGTGAATTTCAAACCTATCAGAGGGGAGAGCAATGCCCTGTCAGCTTAGAGACTCTGGTGCTTGGTGAATTTCAAACCTATCAGAGGGGAGAGCAATGCCCTGTCAGCTTAGAGACTCTGGTGCTTGGTGAATTTCAAACCTATCAGAGGGGAGAGCAATGCCCTGTCAGCTTAGAGACTCTGGTGCTTGGTGAATTTCAAACCTATCAGAGGGGAGAGCAATGCCCTGTCAGCTTAGAGACTCTGGTGCTTGGTGAATTTCAAACCTATCAGAGGGGAGAGCAATGCCCTGTCAGCTTAGAGACTCTGGTGCTTGGTGAATTTCAAACCTATCAGAGGGGAGAGCAATGCCCTGTCAGCTTAGAGACTCTGGTGCTTGGTGAATTTCAAACCTATCAGAGGGGAGAGCAATGCCCTGTCAGCTTAGAGACTCTGGTGCTTGGTGCCCTTTTCTGCCCCTTCACAGTGTCAGAAGTTAGCTTAAACCTTGTGTCACTTACGCCAACTAGTTTTACTAGAATGGAAATGGAATAAAATTCATGCTGCCAGGAGTCTCACAGAGGGGAGAGCAATCAACATTGCTCCCCCTCATACCATCATCATGAAGCATAAAGACACAGCTTCCAAACTGCTTCCAGGGCATTTGGTATGCTTTGAGACTGCAGAGGGTTTTGAGTTGTGGAGCCACAGCTGGGGCTCCTGCAAGTAACCGCTACCATCTGTGCTCATGCTGCCAGGAGTCTCACAGAGGGGAGAGCAATCAACATTGCTCCCCCTCATACCATCATCATGAAGCATAAAGACACAGCTTCCCATCATCATGAAGCATAAAGACACAGCTTCCCATCATCATGAAGCATAAAGACACAGCTTCCCATCATCATGAAGCATAAAGACACAGCTTCCCATCATCATGAAGCATAAAGACACAGCTTCCCATCATCATGAAGCATAAAGACACAGCTTCCCATCATCATGAAGCATAAAGACACAGCTTCCCATCATCATGAAGCATAAAGACACAGCTTCCCATCATCATGAAGCATAAAGACACAGCTTCCCATCATCATGAAGCATAAAGACACAGCTTCCCATCATCATGAAGCATAAAGACACAGCTTCCCATCATCATGAAGCATAAAGACACAGCTTCCCATCATCATGAAGCATAAAGACACAGCTTCCCATCATCATGAAGCATAAAGACACAGCTTCCCATCATCATGAAGCATAAAGACACAGCTTCCCATCATCATGAAGCATAAAGACACAGCTTCCCATCATCATGAAGCATAAAGACACAGCTTCCCATCATCATGAAGCATAAAGACACAGCTTCCCATCATCATGAAGCATAAAGACACAGCTTCCCATCATCATGAAGCATAAAGACACAGCTTCCCATCATCATGAAGCATAAAGACACAGCTTCCCATCATCATGAAGCATAAAGACACAGCTTCCCATCATCATGAAGCATAAAGACACAGCTTCCCATCATCATGAAGCATAAAGACACAGCTTCCCATCATCATGAAGCATAAAGACACAGCTTCCCATCATCATGAAGCATAAAGACACAGCTTCCCATCATCATGAAGCATAAAGACACAGCTTCCCATCATCATGAAGCATAAAGACACAGCTTCCCATCATCATGAAGCATAAAGACACAGCTTCCCATCATCATGAAGCATAAAGACACAGCTTCCCATCATCATGAAGCATAAAGACACAGCTTCCCATCATCATGAAGCATAAAGACACAGCTTCCCATCATCATGAAGCATAAAGACACAGCTTCCCATCATCATGAAGCATAAAGACACAGCTTCCCATCATCATGAAGCATAAAGACACAGCTTCCCATCATCATGAAGCATAAAGACACAGCTTCCCATCATCATGAAGCATAAAGACACAGCTTCCCATCATCATGAAGCATAAAGACACAGCTTCCCATCATCATGAAGCATAAAGACACAGCTTCCCATCATCATGAAGCATAAAGACACAGCTTCCCATCATCATGAAGCATAAAGACACAGCTTCCCATCATCATGAAGCATAAAGACACAGCTTCCCATCATCATGAAGCATAAAGACACAGCTTCCCATCATCATGAAGCATAAAGACACAGCTTCCCATCATCATGAAGCATAAAGACACAGCTTCCAAACTGCTTCCAGGGCATTTGGTATGCTTTGAGACTGCAGAGGGTTTTGAGTTGTGGAGCCACAGCTGGGGCTCCTGCAAGTAACCGCTACCATCTGTGCTCATGCTGCCAGGAGTCTCACAGAGGGGAGAGCAATCAACATTGCTCCCCCTCATACCATCATCATGAAGCATAAAGACACAGCTTCCAAACTGCTTCCAGGGCATTTGGTCTGTCCTTATGCTTTGAGACTGCAGAGGGTTTTGAGTTGTGGAGCCACAGCTGGGGCATAGGACAGCGTTAACTGTATAAAAAGGTGGTGTGTACTTCTGAGCTCTGCTGCTCTGGGGCAACGCAGAGACACCCTTCTCTTTTCTTGTTTGCTTTGTATAGTTTTCCACAAACTTATGTTAAAATGATCAAGTGTTTTTATAAACCTCTGTTTAGAGATGTCTGTAACATACTGGTGTAAATCTAGGGAAATAATGTGCTAAAACTGGTGCTTGTAACTAACCTACCATTCTCTTACAGGAATGCAGACCAGATGAAAGCTTATTGGAAAATATCTAGCATTTCAGAGAAGTCTGAGAATGGAGGCAAGTTGCTCTCTTTTGATGTTTTCTTGTACAGAAAAATTGTAACAGTAAAAAGGTAATAATTTTAGCTTCTACGCCCTCATGCCTGTATCCTGTTTACCAGTTCACCTTCTTCTCAATTAATTTCCTCCTGAGAGGTTCCATTAACAGTGAGATGTCAAAATATAAATTTATTAATTAGCTATAAAAGGAAAAATAGTGAAGTCCCTTGAAAGCCGTTAGTAGCTCTAAAATAGAGTTTAGACTGGGTAGGAAATTATTACATCAATGATATTTGGAAATGAGCAGTTATTCAGAGGAAAATATATTTAGTATCTGTGTTTTTCTACACACTGACAATTGAAATTAAGAAAAGAAGAAAGAAGTAAGTGGAAGAATTGGGGGAAAGAAAAAAGAAAAAAGATCCAGAAGTCCTG
>VYZW01057038.1:0-50283 GCA_013401315.1 Balaeniceps rex | reverse complement strand
CAAGAACATTTGCTATTCCTGTCAAAAAACAGATTTTTTTTTTTTTTCCCCTCTCCAATACCCTGATATTTCCGAGTAGAGCTGAAAACACTGAGGTGTCTTGGTCTCACCAGGGAAATAATTTTCCACAGCTGATTTGATCTGTGAAAACATTAACCTAACAGCAGCAGCTGTGCTCAAAAAGCAAAGGACTTTCTCTGAAATAGCACAGCACCGATCGTCTCGCAGGCAAGTCCTGTTAGAAAGCCTACAAAACGCAAAGGGTTGTTAATTTGACACTTGGAGAAAAGCAAAGATCACGGTCAACCAGTGAATCAAAGTGTCAGTTCTGGGGTACGTACCGGGAGCAGAAAACAGCACGGTCAAAACACATGCGGTTTCCTCCCCACCACCTACATGGATTAGGTTATTTTTAAATGCTTCAGTTAAGGTGCTCCTAACGGCTGTGTTCAGAGTACAGCACTAGCTGAAATAATCACAGACAAAGGCTGGCGCCTGCATCGCTGCTATCTAAACCATCTTTGCCCTGTGGCTTACTTTGGTGTGAATATAGATATTTTTCTGATACATTTTCCTGAATAATCCCCAATGGCAGTATCCGATCGATTTAATTCAAAACCACCTTGTTGGAAGAAATCTGGTTCTGCCTGTGTCTAAGGTCACTTCTTTGAGAAGAGCAGAACAGACCCCAGAAGATGTGAAAGGCTTCACAGCACTTGTGCTTCATGACCAACCAGCCGGATTCCACACCAACCCAGCCCCGGCAGCCACCTCTTCTCCTCCCTTGCCCTAAAATACCCATTTCTTTTTTGTCTTTACTCCTCTCCTGTGAGTGCTGACAAAAACTTCAGTAAATGCATATTTATGTATTTTATATAAAACTTGTTAATTAAGTAAAAGAGCCATAACATTATCCTCCATTTTTAGCTAATTTCTACAGAAAGCAAGGCTGGTGCGATTCTGTTTGTCGAGGCACCCCAGGTCTCCTAATCCTCTCAGTACCCCCCAATGACTTTCAGGCCCCCCAAAATGCAGCAGAGATGCAGAGGCCTCCGGGATATGAAGTTGCTATAAGTTTCATAAAAGACTGGAAAGTGGAGGCAAAAGGCCTCTGATGAACATCACAGCTGAAGGAGAAACTCTTAACTCATCCCCTTCTTCTTACCAAGAGGCAAGGCAGGGTATTTCTGTTGACCACTGCTAAAGACAGAATTATGGACCTTTGCTCTAAGCCGGTGTTCCCGTGTCGGTGATGAGCAGTAGATTTGTCAGTTAAAGCATCGCACACCATTCAGTTGACTCAAACCCTCATAGTTGTATCCTGGATATCCCTTAAGATACCTCCCTTCAGTGTCGTAGCAGAGCACACCCCGTTTCCCTCGATAATCCTCAGCCTCATGGATCTGAATTGATGTATAGACATTAGAAATTCAGGTGGAAATTATTCGACTCTTTACTTTTGCTTTACCACTCGGTGAATTCACTCAGTGAAATTCGCAGACTGTACCTGTATTTCTTAAAAGATACACAACCGGAGGAAAGTTATTTTCCCCTCATTTCTACAGCAACCGAGGGCTCGGCCTAACCTGAAGACAAACATCACAGCTTAAGACGCGTTTTGAGACAGTTCTGATACACTGAGGAAAAATGGAAGTATTTTGAAATAAAATAGGTCAGTTAAGTGACTTTGAAAGTCAGGTTCCACTTCTAAAAAAAAAGAAAAAAGGCAAAAAAGGCAGAGAGTACACATCCAAATTTTCAGGATTCGTTCGCTTTCTCCAAGTGATGATTTTCAAAGCCTTGGAAAGAAGTTCTCAACCAGGGACGGGGTGATCAAAAAAGGAAGGGAAGGAGGAAAAAAAAAAAAAAAGGTGACAGAAAATATCTCTGTGCCAGAATAACTATTAAAGGAAAGTTGCATTTTGTCCTAATGCGCGATGTTCTTTGAAGACATTTTCCTTTGCTCTCAATATGCTATCTGTTGTGTCACTTTACACTTCGCCCGTGTCCGTCCATCTGTTCTGTTGATCAACCTCAAGAGACCAACTTTCCTGGCTGCTCTCCCAAAGACAGCAACGGTACAAGCCACCCAGCCAAGGAGCTAACTGGGGCTAAGTGGTGATAATGGGAGCACACGGCTCCAGCACTGCTTCTTGTTGGCATCAGGTGAATCGAAAACACAAGGGACTAAATTTAACACCAGAGAGGTTGCGTCCCATCTCCCTACCCCCAAACCCGTGTTCTAGACAACGGCCTTTGTCAAAAAGACACTGCTCCACCTGGCATCAGAGTAAGGGGAAAAATACAACTCTACAACCAGTTAAAAGAAACATTACTATTTGGTATTTTTAATCCTTGACACCCAGCAGCTTGTCTTGTTATTAAAATAGGTATTTATACTCTTTTCAAGGGAACGTCTTTGCAGGCAGTCATTAAAAAAGGCCTAGTCAGTATGGCACCATAATTGTGTTACAACAGTTTAATCCCATCTGCTTATTTAACTTGCAGGAAAGGAAAAAGAAAGCCTGTCTAGAACTAATGTTTTCTGCCTGCATTCAGTGCCAGTTATGTTTTTATTTCTTCACACTACAATTTGAGTATGCGAAGACTCTAGGTTCACTTAAGTCCTGTCCAACTGCGGTCCAAGTTTGCTGAGAAGTTATCGATCGCTCTTGAACCACCCTTTATTCAGTGGCCTAAAAACAATAGATCTAGATCCACTTACGCTATTTTTGTTCACACCAAGAGGTAATGAGTAAGAAAAGGAACAGCATTACGAAATTACTGAAGAAAATGTCTGTATCAATACTCAGAAAATGAAGAAATTACAAACAGCACCTGTGAGCTCTGTTTCTTTACATTACGGATAGCTGTAACCACCGAGACAACGCTCTTAAGAACATTCAGAAAAGCATCTTGCTAATGACACAAGTGAGGGGAAAAAGCAAACCAGAACCTAGTGATGTGCGGTAATTTGAAAACAATTAAAATGAACAGGCAACTTAATAGAAGGTTAACTTTAAGGCTACTTAAGGTTAGAAATAACAGAAGCGTCTTTCAAAACACAGAAATGGACAGGCATTTAAGTCCTGTCAACTTCTCAAATAAGCTAAGGAAAATAGACGGTGAGAAGATGACGTCTCATTTGCCCGAATCTCCAGAGGAACTGGCTGTTTTCTGACATGCTGTCTCTCCGCGTAATATGACTGATGGTACTCGAAATGTGAAAAGTATTTTCAGTATCAAGGTCTACACGGAGAAGTACTTATGCAAAACTTGGCAAAGCTTTTCCAGTCCTGTTCTTTGGCAAATTCCTACTGACGTTGCCTATGAATACAGACGTACCGTCACTGTTTTTGTCCCTTAGCCATGCTGAACCAGTACAACTAAGAGAAAATGAGACTATTTCTATTCCTTCTGAACACCAACACAACCCCCTGTTAACTCCCAACCTGTTTTACCCAGGCAAATGTGCCAAAAGCCATGGTGCTGTGCAGGTATCACTGACAGCGTAAGCAGAAAGCAACGGGCTTCCAGGGGTTTGGTTAACAGGATTGCTCCTGCTTGCTTCCCCAGCAGCACCGGGATGACAAAGGTTAAAAAATTCTGTTCGTACAAAGTCACATGCCATCCTAGAAAATTATAGCATAGCTTCAGTATCAATAGAGGAGCCTGCAGCTGAATAAACTATGCCAGCAACTAATTGAAGGTTCGAGCAGGATCAACACAGCCTCATTCTCTTACTCACAGTCACATCACAGGATGAAGGAGACTGGATGTTATCCAGCTGGTACTAACCGTGTAGGAAGGACTAATGCCTACGAGGCAAAACAGAAGTCCACGGACTTTGTATTATGCTTATACATGTTCCTGCAAACTTTGCTAGTTAGAAAAATACAAAAGGAAAATAAAAGAAAAAGCTTAGTCACAAACATAATAAGCAAGACCATACCGGAAAACAGTTTGGAAGGCAAGCATAGCAATTTTCTCTAGGTAAATCTTTCAGATTAAATCCCAGCTGTGCTCTCCATGGGAATGCCAGCCACTGGACACTGAGTGCACCGTATATGGCTATTTTCCAATTTAAAAAATTCTATGTTTCTAAGAAGAAAGGGGAAAAAGTGAAGTTAAACCACTTCCATCCTTTGGTTGTTCTGCATAAGCACGACCAGAAAGCATTAAGTGGGTTAAACGCATTAGATAACTGTAATAATCTGCACTCAGGGTGCAGAGTAATGGAGTCTTGCGTCAAGGTCTGGAATTAACCTGCTTAATTTCCCTGGTATTACATCCACCACATCCATCCCCTCGTTCTGCTTCATAACTGCGTCATTAACTTCCGATATAGACAATCCAACCTATCACTCCAACTTGCCACTTTTTCATCAAAATGTATTATAATTTGCTTATCCACTGCCATTTGCATCAACTTCTTATTAAAATGGAGAGAAAGAGGTTTCAATCTTCTTTCCCCACATTTAATTCAATTGTATGGCATTACTTAGTTTTAATGACTCTTCTCGGTGTATAAGACATGGTTTATGCTGGGTTTAGACTAATTCGGAAGCTCCAACACCCAGTAAGAGAAAAAAGACTGAAAAAAGAAAAGCCAAAGCATTTTCTGTACTGTGAATAAGGTATCTACGGTTGTACCCCCAACAGACAACTGATTTCCTACAATCTGAGAAATAACCGCAGGTGCATCGTCCAACACCTAAAACCAACAGTTCTTTGCTCAGAACGTTTCCAACATAACCTACCAGAACAGTGAAAAAAATTAAATCAGCTGAGACTAATGTGGATTTTATTTAGTCCAGTGGGTGAGGAGGGAAATTCATTCATACACTCCTTTTGTGACTTAATAATATATGATTTCCTGGATCTATTAAGTTTAGAGTCAACAGTCAACATAAAAAAACCAAACAAACAACACAATCAATTGTGGTTTTCACCTAAAGCCGGTTCTGTGTAGCCCTGATAGATCAGCTTCGCCTTCCTAAACCAGCTAACAAAGAAAGCCTGGTGCTGTTTTCTAGTAACGAAAAGGCAGTAAACCAAGTGTCTCCTGGATAAATCAGACTAAGTAAACTTTAAGATCTCTCTTAAGTTGATAGGGATTGTGATATTACAGCATACAATCAGGGAATGCAAAGACCTAAAATGTTCAACTAAAGTCTCCAACTTCTCTTTTCTCTGGTCTTCTACTGGAGGATTCACAGTGCTCTCAGAACACCTCTAGCTAATCTAAGTATTTCACAAAGCAAGGCGTTTAATTAAGGTTTTTCCAGCATTAAGGTTTTTGCACTCTGCTTGTCTACTTAAAGACGACAGAGAACCACATCTGCACCAGGGTAACCTAAAATTTCTAAAATCATACCCAAGCTGTATACATAAGATGTCACACAAATCTTAGACATGGGCTCCTCAATATTTCTTTCACCTGGTCCTCTGGCAGGACCTAGCTGGCACTCTGAAAGTTGATTACTCAATAGCCAAATCAAGTCCACTCAAGTTACTAATTGCCTCGCTGCGATGTTCCCCATGGCCATCAGAAGCAGCCACTTCAAATCCTGAAATGCAACACTTGGGTACTGTTAGCAAGCAAGCGCTGAGAAGGATTGAGTTAAAAGCCTTACATGTATTGAAGCGTATCTCAGCGGTATGGCTAAGGGAGCACGGTACCGCACAGCCCTTCTCATGACAGCACAACGTAACTAAAGATGATGTGCACAAAATAAGTAAAGATGATGGGTTCCCAACTGGCCATGTGCAGTTTTCACTTCCATGCAAGCCTGAGACTCGACCGAGTCCATGCGGCAGTCTGACAGCAACTTCTTGCTGTGACTTTTCTCTTTTTAAATGTGTCAGTTAATCCAGACTCTGTGTGAAATACAAAATAAATAGCAGTTCTCTTACCATTTCCTAGGCTTTTCAGGACCGTGTAAATGCAGTGTTTTCTGTACTATTCTAACCATGAAATTATAAAGCTTTGTCATTAAAGTAGGTAACTGTTACTTTATCAAAAAGGGTGCAAAATAGATATATTGGTGTAAAATGGTCTCTGGTTGAGACCTCACCTGGAGCCCTGCGTCCAGCTCTGGAGCCCTCAGCACAAGAAGGACATGGAGCTGTTGGAGCGGGTCCAGAGGAGGCCACAAAAATGCTCCGAGGGCTGGAGCCCCTCTGCTACGAGGCCAGGCTGAGAGAGTTGGGGCTGTTCAGCCTGGAGAAGAGAAGGCCCCGGGGAGACCTTAGTGCGGCCTTGCAGTGCTTCAAGGGGGCCTACAGGAAAGATGGGGACAGGCTTTTTAGCAAGGCCTGTGGTGACAGGACAAGGGGTGATGGTTTTAAACTAAAGGAGGGGAGATTTAGGCTGGATATAAGGAAGACATTTTTTACATTGAGGGTGGTGAAGCACTGGCACAGGTTGCCCAGAGAGGTGGTGGAGGCCCCATCCCTGGAAACATTCCAGGTCAGGTTGGACGGGGCTCTGAGCAACCTGATGTGGTGGAAGATGTCCCTGCTCACTGCAGGGGGGTTGGACTGGATGGCCTCTAAAGGTCCCTTCCAACCCAAAGCATTCTATGATTCTATGATCCTATGAAAAGGCAGGACATCACGGGAACAGCACACTTCTTAGAGGTACTTCAAGGAGAGCATCATTTAGTGGAAATACGTAAGAGGAAAAAAAAAAAAAAAAGACTTGCAGCATAAGTAACAAGTAAATAGCTCCATACTAGAAGAGCTGGTGTAGCAACCAGGCCTAAGTAGCAGATATTTATGAGAGTTTGGTCTAAAGAACAGCAGCACGGAAACTGGATGTAAAAGAAGAGTTCTTACATAAGTGCCAAGCCTAGTAACTGGAATGGAAGATACAGAGTTAAACCAGGAGAACATAATATTCAAACTAACTTTTTTTTAATCACTTCTGCCTGAGGAGAATGTGCGTAAACTCTGTGACAAAGTAAAAGAAGAGGTATCAGAAGTGGTACCTTGGGAAAGATGTTGAAGGCCGTACCTACCACACTCCCCAACTGCTTCAATCTCCTTGAGCAGACGAGGCAGGATTGTCTCTATACGTTACAAAGTCCTTCACTTTAATGCCCCGCTGCATAAACAGACCAAACTCTATCCAGGACAGCATATAAAATTTTAAACAGACAAACAGTCAATCACCAACTATGTTACAACTATACGTATTAGCAGATATTACCTACTCCGCAATGCGTCTTGGATGTTCGGACTACTTAAAATCATTTTTCAGCGTAACACCAAGTTTTCTGTGCAAGACTCTAGTTTTCCAAAGGAGTAAAAGCAGTGGCAGAAAAGGACACAATTCAGAGATCGGGCAATCCTCCACCTACTTTTTGTAGCATCTTTTGGCTGGGAATAGGGCATCTCCTCCTCTACCTCCCAGACAAGAGATGCTGTATTTTTTTCTCCTGCCTCAAGCAGATGTATCTCTGTATTTCAGATCTCTATCCCCACTCAACAGGAGAAAATAAAATTATTCTCCCCTTTTTTCTTTGTAGTTGTAGCACCTGAAATAGGATAAGCGCCTTTTGTCATAAAAAGGTAAAGGCCAAGCTACAGTGGGCGACTTTTTGTTAAATTCCTAAATTGGATCCTTTAGTTACAAAAATGGTCTTAAAAATAAAGCCTTTAGCTAGACAAATGATTCTTACCTGCAGGATACCAAATGAAATTAAGGTGCACAGATGGCACAGCACCTTTTACACACAGCCCAGTATCTCAGGTTACCCCTGCCCCAAACTCCACGTGTCACTGCAAACACAAAGCCCCGTGGTCTGAAGCTGAATAGTTCAGACACGCAAATGTATGAACCGGTCATTATTTCCGGATGAAAAATGTAGGCTCCGAAACAGGATCAAGTAACTGATGATTAATAAGAAAGAATATTAGCTATAATACATTTAGCTATAATACAAACCAAGATAAGCCCTAAAGCAATTATATAAACTTTTATAAGTGAAATGAGTTCCTAAAAGAACAAGAGGGGAAAAAAAGCTATAAATATTTTCAGTAAAAACCACCCCTGACTTTTATCTTGAATACGCTATTCCATACTCCAAACAGGCTCTAAGAGAATATACCGGTAGTAAGGCACTATATAATTACAGACACAATACAACAGTAGAGATAAGTGCTCAATCTGGTATGGTTAATGCAATAATGCTAAACCGGTCTATTGAAACTAAAAATTATAGCCTGACATCTGTGTTTGTAAGAGTAACGCAACTGGGTATTCAGACAGAGCGCACCTCCTTATCGCACCTCTAAATAAACACTTGACTTCCTTCGTTATCGAGGAAGCTGACAAAGTAAGGAAAGGCCTTTTGTCGAGTTTTTTTTCCCCCCAGATACGTGGAATACCCGACACAACACCAAACTCATCAATGAGGCATACCAGACGTGTATTAACACCAGCAGACTTCTCAGATATTTACGTGGAAACGTATCTCGCAATACATCGTCTCCTCTTAACACACACACGCGCCGGCTATTACCACTAATAGAGTCCTAAGTGCTTCTCTTCCAGGGAACTAATTAGAAAGCAAAACGTTGCGAGAAAGACATTGGTATCCAGATTCTGAGGTGAAGGTTGCATTTAGAAATACCTAATGGTTGATTTAAGTCAAAGAGAGAAATAATATAAGAAGTCACTGTTGGTAAACCATTTAATTTTCGCTTTCTGTACCACAATGCTTTACTTACAAGTTAATTGATAAGATGAAAAATAAAGATAGAAACAATGCACGGAATGATGCAGCCTGTTATTCCGGCGACAGAAGGTTGCTTCCTATGTGATGTGCAATAGCTTTACATTGCAGACTCATTTAGATGTCGGAGAATTTTTCCTCCCTCTTCCCCTCTCTCCTCAATACCAATAAATCTCACAATTCAGAAATTTCTCTTTTGCATATAAACCCTCATCCTCCAAAAAGCCTGCTTTAGGTACTTTAATATTAAGAACACAGACATCAAAACCAAGCTTCAGGCACAATTTCATATTCAATACAGAGACTCTTGATTAGTTTTCTCAAGACACGCTCTATTATAAGCACAATTTCAGCACACCTAAAGCCTTCCGGAACACGTTTCAGAAGAGGCACTTTCCACAGACGCTATGTCGACTTTTACCATGTTAACATGACCATGTGCCCGACGAAGGGACACCCGAATGACCCAAGGGCACAGCATGTTTCTTGGCTGGGACATTTAGATTATAAGACTGAGCACTTGTCTTTTCTAACTCAGTCTTGCACACTCATTTTTCCAGCTGTAAAATTCCCCATTTACCCGATCTTTTAGCAGCGTGGAGTTTACAAATGTTTCCAATGCTACCCAAATACTTCCCTATTTGAGGATTCTGCAAGGCCACCGAGAAAGTGCCTGGTCCTCTTGGGGTGAAATACTGAACACACATAAAAAATAGAGACATTTCCAGATCACAGAATCATAGAATGCTTTGGGTTGGAAGGGACCTTTAGAGGCCATCCAGTCCAACCCCCCTGCACTGAGCAGGGACATCTTTAACCAGATCAGGTTGCTCAGAGCCCCATCCAACCTGACCTTCAATGTTTCTAGGGATGGGGCCTCCACTAACTCTCTGCAGATGAAGTGGGTTTTGATTGCTTTTTGCATAGTAATTATCTTTAAAATGTAGTAACACCCTTCTGGGTACACGCACCACAAAAAACTATTTAACATCATAGAATCATTTGGTTGGAAAAGACCTTTAAGATCATCGAGTCCTACCGTACCTGTCCACTACTAAACCATGCCCCTAAGCACCTCTTCTACCTGTCTTTTAAATACCTCCAGGGACCCCTAAACTATTACAGACTTTAGATTTCACCAAATATTTAGTGCAAATAACTTTCAGCCAACTCTAGGTAAATCCTCACATTTCCACAGTAGCTGAAATGGCACTAGCGCATATTTCCCATGGCTGGCAACTGACCCCAAGCATCATGATATCGTATAACCACACGATGGGCACGTGCTTCTTCCTTATTTAACCTGGGGTCATGCCAAATTGGCATCTTACCTTGCTGAGGGAACAGCACTGAGCGCACTATAAACCAATTATTACTGGAATTATAGCTTTTCCACATAATATCAACGTATCTCCCATTATGAAAGAAATACGTAGTTAGAGTCTAGGGAAGAGGCCATTTGAAATCACTTACATATTCATTAAGCAGACAAAGAAAGTGCCATTTGTTACATTTGTTCACACATTTCTAGATGCCATTGAGGTACAGTGAATACAGTGCTTATGCAAGGGATCTCATCCAATAACTACTGATGACAATTAAGTCAAACACAACCACATGATCAGTGCAATTAAAATTCCCAAAGAGGCGCACAGATGCACTCTAAGCCCCCAATCACTTGGAATATTTTTGATATTATGTAAAAGAATCCAGCTACTGAGCGTCAAGTCTTTGCTATTATACTATTAAGTAATTACAATGAAATATGAAAACACTAATGAGATCTTCAGTGAGTATTTGCTCTACCCAATATTTAGAGGAAAAAGAATCAGTCTGGGTTCCTCCAGCGAACTTGGAACAACCTCCTTCAAGCAGCTGTGGAAGTTTTATATGGAGAAAACACATAGAAAAATCTGGTTTCAACAATTTCTCCGCCTTTGTGGTGACTGCATGGTTCAAGAGACTGGCAATGGAAGCGTGAAAATTTGAGAAATTTATATACAGAACACGAATTTAAATTCAGACTGTGGTGCGCACATGCACATGAGGAACTGCAAATGCCACTTTGAACGTGGAGCTTGGTACCCTCCCTGTCCCATCTCTTTATGAAATTAGACACAAACGTGGCATATTAGTAACTATAAAGAGTGACCAATCTTTGTTCGGGGTATAATCAAATGATGAATTCTTGGGAAGAAAGCTTCACATGCGCACCCCTCTCCCAAAACGGGCCAATTGATCTGATCCCGATCACCACCGGAGAAGCAAAACCCAAGGATCCTGTGACAGTATTAGGCATTTGCTGAATCTGTGAATCCACCAACAAAAAGGGACCAGTTGTCATAAGCTAAAAGGGGGTCTCTTAATTTTAGGAGGCGACTGGGTAGAAACTGGAGAGAGAAAGTATCCACGGAAGAGAAGCCACCTCAAGAGAGCAGCCCTGGGACTCCTGAAAAGCCCTAACACTCCAAAAAGCTCCAGGAAAAAGTGAGGCAAAGAAACGTCTCTCATTTTGCCTAAAAGCTTATTTTGTGGTGACAGTTAACATGGAAAGAACAGACTTTAAGCCCTTCTGAAGCACCTTTCTTCCTGCTTCAACCACCTCATATCCTTGCAGAAGCAGCTTGCAAGCTCAGATCACGCAAGTATCTACAACTCTGGTGAAAGGACAGGCAAAGCTACCAGCAAATTTACAGGGTTCAGAAGTAACTTTTGAGGCCTGGGAACCCACAGTCCAGCCTTCACCTTTGTATAGGGAAATGGCCTTGCCCAGGACATGTGCCAAAGAAAGAGCCGGCACAGCTGACCACAAGGGTCACCCCACGGAGTCTGCGTACATCACGCTATCATTGTCTGGCCAGAGAGATACTCAGGTACAGTTTGAGGGGAAGGCACAGTTTTCTCAGCACAAGGTTGTTCATTGAATCGTTTTTCCATGAATGCATCAACGTTCAGACCTTTGAGATCAGTTAAATTGGACAAACAACCAAAACAAGCTCCTATTAAAGATGTATCCAACATGCACACCACGTCCTTCAATGACTTCTTCATCTGATGGACCTTGTAATAGAATTAAAACAATGAGGCTGCTCTCCTGTACTCCAGAAATGCCACCACCTCATCTCTCTAGTCACTTGAAAGAACATGGGCACAACAGCAAAGACAGAAAGCAGAATTTCGCCACTCCGATCCAAAAGCAATGAGGTTCATTTGCATTTGGTGCAGTGGCCAGGTCCTTACAGGTGATACCGGCCTTGATCTGGTGAGCTGCTATGAAAAGAAAAAGACCAAACAACAAGTAGTGAAATGGGGAGGGTACAAGGGGCCAGATCTTGAGTCAATCAACAGCAGAACAGGGCCATTTCTACACGAGTTACAGGTGCCAGGTCTCTGCACCGAAACGTGCACAAGCAGCAGTCAACCTGCTACCCCAAACGGTTCGCTGCGATACCCGCAGGCAGCCACGCACTCCTGAGTGGACAATCCCATTCAAGCTCCAAAAAGAACAACAAAAAACAGGAGATAAGAGATTTAAAAGCCAATTGACAGGAGGCTTCAAAGCTCTGTTGCTTCTCATGGGCATTGCCTTTCTCCATCACCAGCCTCCATAAAAATAGCCTTTTCCCTATCCATCTACTCGCATTATTATTGGATGCAAAACCTTCTTCTATGCTACTCTCCTCACCTGAAAAATATCCGTATTTCTATCTTCCGATAATAAAATATTCTAATACCGTACATGGCATATTAAGAAAAATCTTCAATGACAATTTACACACTCAGCCCAAAGAGCCCTTCAGAAACTGTTAGCCTTTGTATCTTCAGAACTCTAAATCACATCACTTTATTGATTAAAGTTACATCTTTATTCTACAGAAGGGAATCACCTTCTCAACACACATTTATCTCTCTAGAAAAGCCAGGGTATAATGGATATACAAAAGCTGTTGCCTTTTTTTTTTTTTGCAATAATTTCTGAAATATCATACACAAACAAGATACACAGGATAACGACACCACACCTTCAATTCATATGTTGGACAAAATGAATAGCAGCCAACGTAAAACCAAATGTCTAATATTTTAATCCTTTAATTAGGTAAGAATTACTTTCTTCCTAACAGTTCTTCCTTATTAGGAAAAACTCAAGACATCTACAGATCCTCCAACTGTTATTCAAACTCTAAGCCACAAAAGTCTTTCAAGCATCTGGCGTGTTTTATGCTCCGTGGCAGTTTCGTTAGCTTCGAATTGAATGATTTATTACCATATAACCTAAGCCTCTGATGAGATTATGCTGCCAATTTGTGCCTTCTTTGCGAAGAGAGGTCTCCTCGAACCCAGGCTTTGGACTGAACGTGGTGAATCTCAATTAAAGGGTGACCTTTACAAGACAAGGGAAATGTTAATTCATGCTCACCTAAATGGCTTTAACCCTACTTGAAAGCAGGGCTTTCTAAAGCTGCCCACTACTCTGTCACTGTAAAGTTTCATTTCAACATTATCAAGATAAAAAACTCTTCAGTGTAAAAAAAAAAGTATATATCCATCCGTCAAAGCCAAAGGAGAAAATCCAAATGCTAATATTGCTGTCCCTGGTGCATTTTTATGCTACTTGAAAAACAATGGATTCGCATTTTTAAGGGACTTTAAATATAGATTAGAGGCATTAGAATGACAGGGCCAGAGATTAAACACTTCTTTACCGACTGAACAGGTACAAGGCAAGGCAAGAGCAACAGCTACTGCCTCCACGCTCACCCTTAAGGTATGTTTTGTAATTTGCCATACCCTGTGATATTTAACTGCTTTCTGGAGATATCTCAGCTTGGAGGGTATAAAATTTGCAGAAAAGGCAAGAAGGTAGTTCAGTCTCCATAGCCAATTCTGTTTGACTTTTTTTTTTTTTAATTGGGATTAGCTGCTCTATCAAACAGTAGAAATAAAAGCAATGTTTCAGCAATGTATTTATGGTCTTGCTAATTAAGTTGGTGAAAACAAAGAAATTGCAGACAAGGAAACAGGAATTTGACCCACATTAAAATGACCCACATTAAAAAATGGGTGTGGACAAACTTCAGTACAAAAAGAAATAAGAACTTGCTGAAAAATCCAAATGTCAGCAAGATTTCAACACAAAGCATAAGCACCTAAGAGCATCTTAGGACCTTACACCATTTAAGAAGCCAGATAAAAAAAAGCTACACAATGCCATCACAGCAATTTCAAGGTAAAGTAATCATTCTAGAACGTATATAAATTGTATAAATCTCTTTCAAAAAGTATGTATCCTCTTGAAGGATACATATTGCAGTTTTGGCTAACCTGGTCGCTAAAGGTCACAAAGAACAGGATTAAGTGGCTAACCTTCGCCGGGTCGAATTCTGACCCAGCTAATTCTATTCAGCTAATCCACATTCCCACTGGATATTTGTTTCCTTCATTTTACAGCCTAACTCTATGGGGTTCCTTAGCACTTCGCAATTGCCAAACCCTGATTCAAATGGCTGTAAACTATTCTCATTAACAATAGCAGAAGGTAAACCTGGGGTACCAAAGGTGCCCTGGAATGCCCTGCTAGCAAGCAAAAAACCAACACAGGAGCAACCTAAAATCATTCCTTAAACGAGTCAGGGGAATGGCTCTGCAGTAAATAATGTCCTAAGGAAAGCCAGAGCTCAAAAATAGGATTTTGGCTTCAGATGATTAAAATTTTAGAAGAGACAACGGCAGTATTCTCCACTTAACCTACGGACCCTTTTTCACTCTTTCAGGTTGTTGCAGCCCACTTCCACCAGGGCAGCAATGACTACTCCTCAAAGCAGAGTAGATCATCAGAAACCAGACCTGCTCATATCAAACTGAGAGAATCCTGATCCCAAACCGCAAGACAGAACCGTTTTAAATAAATGGTTTACTACTGAACTTTACACAAAAGCACAAATTCCAGGAGAGTGTGAAGCTCTCATACGGAGAGAAAGGAAGAGCATGTTATTTCAGATCACAGTAAGAAGAGTACCTGTTCAACTGGATCATAGTTATTTTATTGCTGGCTGTACTGATGAAATGTTTCCACTGTCCTTCAGAAAAGCAAAGCGTGATTTATCTGTTCCAGCCTGGGACACATCTTATGCACTGACATAGCACGGTCCGCTGCCTGGCGCAGGGTAGCCCAGAAAGCTGTGATGATAGGAGGGGAAAAAGAAGAGAAGATACTCTCCAATTCAGATAAGTCACGTTACAGAGAGATGCTTCCTTTATTCGCCTCTGAATTCAGATCAGTTAATATTCGGTTAAGTTATATCCAATTAGAAATTAAACATATGAAAACATACAGACTGATTTTAATGGATATCAGGACTTGAACACCTCGGTGAATCAAGCTGAGATGGCTCAGTACCTCCAAAAACCTTGTCCTGGAAAAAAAACTCCAGGAATTGAATCAAAACAGGATATCATAGTTCGCAGGCATAAACATTTCCTACCTATTCTGTTTTAATCTGTGTAATACGAGATAATTCCACAATATCTTTGTTAATTCACCACAAAGCCCTCAAATTCTATAGTAATCCAAAACTCAAAGCTGAAAAGAAGCTGTAAATAAGTACCTTGAAAATCAATGACTGCTTTCCAAACAAGCCACTGGGACACAACGAGTCCCAGAAAACCTGAGAGTCTCTGCCCAGAACTGTAACAACACAACACAAACCAGACCTGCTCGGAGCAGCCTCCCAGCAATTTTAGTAAGACCGAAGCATCCATTTGTGGGGGTATTTTATAAAATGAATACTTTTTTCAACGTGCTTCCTCATATCAATAGGGGAGCGAAGCTTAGCACTAGTAGGGGAATCGTGAAGATGGATAATCCAAGCTGATGACAGAACTCATAACTGATTCCATCATCTTTGACTTTCAGTCTTTATTTGAGAAGCTCCTCTACTGATAAAACACCTTGATGCCCTGGTATTTTCGGGTTTTGTATTAAAAAAAGGACCATGTGGCACCTGACAATCTGCGCAGTAGATTACTAGAGGTCCTTGGGCTCTGAAGTGAGGAGAACAGTGTATGGGGCCAAAGACTAAAGCAAGAGGAGCTTGAAGTCAAGATTGAGGACTTATTTAGAAGCCCTGAACAGAGACCCAAAACCGAATATCGAAATATTGTCATGGGTGAAGGTTGGAGTGCATTGCCAAGGCCACATCAGGGAGCAAAGCACAACTGAGGTGCGCTGCCAGGCTTGCATAAGGTCCAACCTGTGAAGAGAAATTAAAGGTGCAAGCTAAAAGTGAGCTTCCTTAATAACGTGACTGCTGCCGAAAAGGATGCGATACCTGCGGACACTGCCAGGTAAGACCCAGGACCAAGAATGTGGCTAACGTGGCTGCTAACAACAATTACCTTCACAATATTTGCTTTTATGAACAATTTTGCTCAAAAAATAAGCAGTAATAAAAAGAACTGTATGGTCATCTTAAAAAGCAGGCGGATGAGGGCTGATTTCCTGCTCTCTTGCAGAGATGCGAACCGGCACTCTCTGAACTCGCAGCAGTCGGCAAATACCGTCCGGCTATCAAAAATGACTCGTACTGCCTTATCCTGCTTAAAGTCCCTGACACAAGCCAAAGAACAGATTTCAGAGCCCAAGCCTGACTTTCAACACCTTACCTCTCCCTGAGAAGTGAGAAGAACTAAGTGGGAGATATAAACCCCCCCAAATCCTTAAGTGTTCTCTAGAAGCAACAGAGATGCCCTGCTCCTTTTTCACAGACCCCAACGGCTGGTGAAGGCTGCTAGATCATGTGAAAACTAATCCCTTCGGGTATATAAAATGCACAAATCATGTATGTACCATGCTCAGGACAAGGAAATTAAAACTTGGGTTAGTGCTATGCAAAAACATTACCAGAATACGCAATCAGAAATCCAGACGTGCATAGATACTATCCAGAAGAGTAGTGGTCTTTCTCTTTATTTTTGCTTGAAACCATGTTTTCCAGATACCGATTACATTCAATTTAAAAAAAAAAAAAAAACAAACAAGGCCCCTGCAGACTGTCTGCAGCCTCAGACACCAGCAATGGATCAAAAAAAATTGTTTAAAAAACCACACGCGCCACGTACTCGCTTAAAGGAACCGAGACAGTGATGCGTCTGTTAAAATGATGGCATTGCCTCCTTCCCCTGGATACAAATATTTGGAATATTTAAAAAAAAAAAAAAGAAAAAAAAAAGAAAAAAACCACTGCAGGATTCGCAGGATCAATTGGAAAAGGTGGACCAACCCCACCACAGCAATGAAAACCCGTGGCTGTAAATCAAACGCAAAGCGTGCTCTCGCTAACGCCAGGACCAGGAAAGCTCTTTGCACAGCGAGGAGGACACTAACAAAGCAAAGGGTCTCTCCTGCTTCCATTTTTAGGCTTCTCCCTCCTCTTTTTGCCTCCCTCTGAATTCGCCGTAGCTTTAATAACAATCTCAGAGGCAAAAATCAAGAAACAAATTATTTTCTTACACATAATCCCCCTTTTGCTGTCAAGTGCCTGACCCCAGTTTGATAATCTCATTTCCTGAGAATCAAAATGCTGGAAATTTAAGCTTCCTAGAGTGTTAATTGCGGCCCTGCTCCATTGCTAATCAAAAAATTGGATGTTTTGCATGAAAATGTTGCTCTAATTAATTCTCAGTCATAAAGCGCCCCGGTTTTAATAACCCCTTCTTGATTGGATAGCCTTTGAAGAGACAGTGCAGCTAATCCGCTAAACCAGAAAAAACACACGCAGAGGAAATAATAAGTGGGCTTACAAGGTCTGAACTAGATGATTGCATTAATACTGTCAAACCACAAAAAAGCGATTCTCTCCCCTCTCCCCCCCCCTCCCCAAGCTCAAAGCAAACTGTGATCCTGCGCATCACGGGGAGACAAAAGCAGCTGCGTGACAGCAGCTTCATAACATCAAATCGTCTCCCCCTCCTCAGCATAACCAACTTGCTGATTCTTCAACTGGTTATTCCCCGTCCTTTTCTAACGGGTATTTTTAACCAGGACTGTCCACCTGTCACGACGTCTCCTTTAACCAGACAAGAATCATATTGCTTCCCCCCCCTCCTCATTGCCTCTGACTGACAACGTATTATCATACACATCTCTAAAAGGTGCTGAACTGAATTTTCATTATCCGAAACGTCAAGATTCGTTTTTGTCACTGGCGAACACAGCTGGCTCCCTCCGGCAGCCCTTTGGTGAATCCAAATGGAACAAGGCACCTACAAATAACTGCGTTTTCCCCGGACCTGGCCTTACATTGTGCCCTTGTCATATCAGATACCATTTGCCTCCGCTGCTATTTCTTGGCGTCAAAATCTTAATTAGCAGAGTTTCTCTTTGATTTCCTTAATTACTTAAAACCTTATGGTAAGAAATTTTCAGGCTTGGACCGAGAATAGATCAACAGCATACTGGCGAGTAACCCAAATCCACTCCCCAAACTTGGATTTGTATCATAGGGATGTTCAGGGCTTTCCAGTTATCACCTCACCAACAAGAAAAAAAATCCTCAGAGTTTCTACTTATAAAAAATAAGGTTAAAAAAACCCCAGTATGTATTGTCTCACTACAACAGACCTTTGTTTCACAGCCTGATTTGCCATCCTTTGCCAGAGCTGGACATGACGCACCTTTAGTTTTGTAGCCCTCCTACTGATTCACTGGGATCATGCTTGATCATTTAAACTTGCAGAAATCGGGAAATTATGGGCACCAACAGTTACGCCTGAGCCATTCAGCCATGGTCCAAACTTCTAGTGACACCCACTGCAACCCAGGAGACGAACACACGGCCAACATTAAGAGACATTCTGATGAGAAAGATAATGCTGCACGCGGTAGCTGGCTGTCCTGGTTTCAGCTGGGTTAGAGGTAATTTTCTTCCCAGTAGCTGGCATAGTGCTGTGTTTTGGATTTAGGATGAGAAGAATGCTGATAACACACTGATGGTTTAGTTGTTGCTGAGCAGTGCTGACACCAGTCAAGGACTTTCTTTTTCAGCTTCCCATGCTCTGCCAGGGGCACAAGAACTGGGAGGGGGCACAGCCAGGACAGCTGACCCAACCCGACCAAAGGGCTATTCCATACCATATGGCATCATGCCCAGTATAGAAACTGGGGGGAGTTGGCTGGGGGGCAGCGATCGCTGCTCGGGGACTGGCTGGGCATCGGTCGGTGGGTGGTGAGTGGTTGCATCACTTGTTTTTCCTGGGTTTTGTTTCTCTCTCTCGCGTTCTCCTTTTCATTACAATTTTATTATTATTATTTTATTTCAATTATTAAACGTTTTTTATCTCAACCCACGAGTTTTCTTTTGCCCTTCCAATTCTCTCCCCCATCCCACCAGGGGCAGGGGGAGGGTAAGCGAGCGGCTGTGTGGTGCTCAGTTGCCGACTGGAGCTAAACCACGACACTGGCAAAAAAGAAATCTTATACATTAAGGGCATCACCAGCAGAGATAAAGAAGTCATTACCCACTCTACTCGGCGCTTGTCAGGCCACACCTGGAATACTGTGTACAGTTCTGGTCCCCGCTATACAGAAAAGATGTGGCCAGGCTGGAGGGGGGCCAGAGAAGGGCCACCAAGATGACCAAAGGACTGGGAAGCCTGCCATGTGAGGATAGGCTGGGAGAACTGGCTTTGTTCAGCCTTGAGAAAAGGAGGCTTAGAGGTGATCTCATCACCACGTACCAGTACTTAAAGGGTAGTTACAAAGATGGAGACTCCCTTTTTCCAAGGAGTCACATGGAGAGGACAAGGGGCAATGGACACAAGTTACTGTTGGGGACATTCCGATTGGACATGAGAGGAAAACTTTTCACCATGAGAACAACTAACCATTGGAATAATCTCCCCAGGGAGGTGGTTGACTCTGCCACACTGGACACTTTTAAGACTCAGCTGGACAGGGTGCTGGGCCATCTCGTCTGGACTGTGCTCTTGCCTAGAAAGGTTGGACCAGATGATCCTTGAGGTCCCTTCCAACCTGGTGTTCTATGATTCTATATAGCTGAACTATTGGCCAACTTCGAGATATTTCAGTGTCGCATACTTAGAATCCACAGAAACTCTTGCATTAGATTTTCATTTTGGAGTTTAAAAATTATATTTGTATAATGCTCTGCTACTCCCATCAAGAGAAAAGTAACTATGCAAGAGTCCAGGGTATTTAAAATCACCTCTGACAAACTAAGCCTTAAGAAAAATGAAGCAAAGGGAACTTATACAAATTTTTTAAGTAGTAAAGAGAAGCGTACTGCATCACAGGAATGTTCTGGACTGAAACTGCTTAAATAACTTCATAAAGAAATACAGAATTTTTGCTGTTTCAGTTCAGCACACAAAACGTGCCCAGTAGTTGGGGGAACACTGCTCTGGGGCATGAATTTCATTCTTCGTTCAATTAAGGACTTTCTCTGTGAAGTCGCTTAACTTTTTTCTGCCTTGCTTGTACAACAAGCACTGCCCCACCTTCCAGTGACAGTAAGGGCACAAACTCATCTGCCAGATGCCCAAGAAGCGGGATTAGAGAGGACACAATTTCTCAAAAAAAAAAGAAAAAAAACCCAAACCAAAACCCAAAAACAAATAAAAAGAAAAAACCCAAAGGCACAATGGCAACACAAGAATATTTTCAACCCTCTTACAGCACAAAAGCACTTGTAGGCAGTGATTCCCTAAGGGGCACTGCACGGCACTGTCCTCCCGAGCTCCCACTGCCACGCAGGGCAGCATGCTCACGGCTGGGCATGGCAGCAACCACCGGGCTGCAGAGCCACCTCATTCAACGCATGGCCGTGTCGGATGTGCCCGAGTCACCGTTTATATGAATATACTTTAATACCGTAACATATTCAGACTCAAACCAGTACCATCTGACAGAAGACTTAAAGGTGGCTCTGGGATTCTCACTCTTAATTCTGCTCCCATCGTCCTTCCCAGGACAATGCATCAGCATACCGCAGCTTGCACAGCTACAATCCGAATAAAATCCTGCTCTGCAAAGACAACGGAGAAGTTTAATTAATGCTGAAGTGCACTGAGCTTCCAGGGTGAAAGAAATAACAAGCCCAAATTTTAAGAGGTTTTGAGCAGCTGCAGAGTCCATTAACATCCATGGGAACAACAGCTGCTGGGGAGCGCTTAACATTTCATTCTTAAAAATGGCCCAGATGTACAACATCAGCAAAGCCGACCTTGATATGAACTGCCAGGGCCTGCACGTGCACAGGTAAGGGAGAAGCTGGATGCTATTTTCTATGCTGATCAGCACCCTCGAGGCTCTTCAGATTTTCACAGCGTATAAAAACATCTTTTCCCATTTCTGCTGATAAACTAAACCGAGGCCACGGTTACCGTGAGCACAATATACAGCTACACGAATTCCCTATGGCCACAGAACTCTGAAACAATTCCCGATGTATCTAGAAGGAGCCTATAACCGACACCACCTTTGACAAAGCAATACCATGCCAGAAATTACCAGCCAACAGCGAGCAGCACGGTGCATGGCTGTTGGCGAGACATCTCGCGCTCTCAGAGCTCTCCTACCCCACGTCTTCTGAATCCTGCGCACACGAGGCTATCCATGAGTAAGGAAGATCACTAGCTCAGACTAGGCACCTTCTGAAATAAAGATTATCATCCACCGAGCTTTCCATTTTCAGTTATGGCTCCTTTCGCTTGTGTTGTTGGCTTGCATCTATTTATTTTTTATTTTGTTTTTCAATTGACTGGCATCTCCAGAATCCAGCTCCTGCCACTGCCCCTTTCCCCCAGCCCCAGCCCCACAAAATGTAGACATGTAAACCCCTGGAAGACAGATTTCAAGGCACTTGTGTAAGGCAACTGTGCTGTTGAAGGCTGCTAGATCGTATCTTTTCAGGTATATACAATGCACAAATCACGTATGTACCACAGAATCACAGAATCTTTTGGCTGGAAAAGACCTTTAAGATCATCGAGTCCAACCCTACCTGTCCACTACTAAACCATGTCCCTAAGCGCCTCGTCTGCCCGGCTTTTAAATACCTCCAGGGATGGGGACTCCACCACTTCCCTGGGCAGCCTGGTCCAATGCTTGACAACCCTCTCCGTGAAGAAGTTTTTCCTAATATCTAATCTAAACCTCCCCTGGTGCAACTTGAGGCCATTGCCTCTCGTCCTATCACTTGTTACTTGGGAGAAGAGACCGACCCCCACCTCGCTACACCCTCCTTTCAGGCAGTTGTAGAGGGCGATAAGGTCTCCCCTCAGCCTCCTCTTCTCCAGGCTCAACAACCCCAGGTCCCTCAGTCGCTCCTCATAAGACTTGTGCTCCAGACCCATGCTCAGGACAAGGAAATTAAAACTTGGGTTAGTGTTTTTCAAAAACATTACCAGAATATGCAATCAGAAATCCAGACGTGCATAGATACTATCCAGAAGAGTAGTGGTCTTTCTCTTTATTTTTGCTTGCAACCGTGTTTTCCAGACACCAGTTACATTCAATTGAACGAAAAAACCCTCAAGGTCCCTGCAGACTGTCTCCTGCCTTACTGTGCAGCCCCAGTGCCACCCTCCTGCCATCTGCTGTCCCCTCCTGCAGTCCTTGATCTCCCTCAATGGCAGGAAACCACATTTTTCTTTTATTCCCAAAAAATTATTGGTAACTGAAGGCAGCAGTGGAATGAAATAAGGTGCATGCATGGGATTCATTCCACCAGTCAGCGACACGCAACCACCTCTGCGGTGAAATACAGCAACATTTTAGCCTAGTTTCTGATGAAAATAAGAATCATCTGATCTCCCATCTGTCCAGCTGGCTGTCCCATCCTCACAACAACTGAGTCGGTGAGCCAATTTCTGCCAAACATGGCAGAGGCATAGATCTTAAAAGCAGTAAATTCTTACAAGGTTTTGTGAAAAGAGAGACAGCCGTGCAGACTAAAGAGGGATAAACGTGTGCCTCCACAGAAGGAAAAGCTGCGGTGAGGACTTGTTAGCTCTCCATGCTGTTGGACCAACCAGTCAGGCAGCAACCAGCACATTTGCTTCCACGGCACGGGGCTACTTGCTCGGTACGTACTTCGCTTGATCCAGCCATGGTACGCTCTGCTTTTTGCTTAACGCGTGGTTTGGGGACATCGGCAGGCACTGGTGGGTGCCAGAAAGAAAGAAGTGAGGGGGATGGAGCAGGTTTAGAGACATGGTAAGAAGTGTGGCTAATGAAGAAAGGGTGTTAAGGGAGAAAAGGAGACACATTGGAGGTGCACAAGGCTTCAGTCATTCAGCTGCTCATAGAATAAACTTACTTGTTTTTAAAATATACCCCCATTATTTAAGACAGCCTATAAAAAGAACATCCTATTTGACAAATGGCAGGAGGGCTCCAACAAGGAAAATGTAAGTTGTCCAGCCAGCACATGGCCAAGACGTGCTCTTGGGGGCGGGGGACGGACAGACGGACCAGAAATGAGAAGCTTAATGATGATCATCACTTGTATCACTTGTTTTGTACAGAAGAAACCACCTCTGACACCACACTTCCGACAACAACCTGGGGCACCACATCTATGTTAGTCTAGAAGGAGATATTTCAGTTATGTACTTGCCTTCCCCTCCACACCCTCTTTTTAATGACAATAGTCAAACTTGTGTGTCCAACTTCAAGGGAAAAATACACAGCCTAAGTCTTCCTCCTCTGACTTCAGTGGAATAAGACACAAGAATTAATCCTTCCATCTCTAAATCACTTTCAGCAGGTCCCTTTCTCCCACTGAGGGATAATGTGTGCCTTATGCACTGCACTATTTCAGTCCAAATGAAAGAGGTTAATGACAAAGCATCGCTCTGATCTTCATACATTTTAAGGCTATTTAAATTAAATTCTTATTTCAAAAAGTTGGCATGAGCCAAACTTTTATAAGTTCTTTTCTTTTTTTAATGCATATATGTTTCTTTGAAGATCTTTTCAGGAAAAAGATTTCCTAACAAGCCACCCTCCCCCTGCTGCCACTGAAAAATCATCCCTGTGGATAAGGCTGTCAGGAAGAGAAACTGCGCGGCATTCATAGACGAGAGTGTCACATGCCTGCCTTCCAGTACCCTGATTGAACAATTAAATTGTATTTCTCTTTAAAAAGGGTAAAAAAAAAAAAAAAATCAAAATGCAGATCTTGCTGTGGTCTGGGATTCGGGAAGATGAATGAGCTACCTAAAAGGGAACAGCAGCTTATAATAGAAAGAGAGGACAGTACATTTTTAACATGAAGTTCAAAGGGAAACTTTTCTTGATGGTTAAACTGCAAAGATTTCTCAGCAAAGTCATCTCATCTATTGTCCCTATTGACTCCCTACATTGACTTTTTGTCACCTATTGCATCACGTTCAAGCTCTTCCAATTCATCCAGAAAGGGCAATATAATCTTGGCCCTATCCACGCTAATTCCTATATTTTGTCCTTTACTTCTTTGTCAGCTCGTAGGCTTTGTTCTTGCCAATCCTGCACTAGCTCGGCAGCTGGAAGTCCGCGTAGCTCTCCTTTGCATCCTCCTCTCTTGAAAAAAACTCACAATCTCCCGCTCATGACAAATGTTGCCTCAAGATTTGTCTTATATCAACAAGGAGTCACTCTTTCATGAAATCTGGCTGTGCCCATCAGGAAAGAGTTCTGAACCCGGGAAAGGAGCTATTTCAAAACAAATCCTCAGTTCAGCCTAACAGCAACGGTAACCACAAAAATACCCAGATCTCAGGCACGAGGTGCCTGGAAGAGGACACAGACGTGGAGCGAGTCAATACTGTTCTCTATTAGGTTTTTAAAGCAATGTGGACAACTGGTCAGGTCAGGGGGTGGAGGCAACCGGGAAGGACAGAACTCATCCCAAAGAGACCCGAAACTTTCGATGCGAGTGTTGCAGGCTCCCTGATGGCCCCATCTCTGCTCCAAACTTAGTGCTCTCAACAGCTTCAAAATTCTTGGCTTTGAACCTACATTTGTCCCATGCAGTTTGTAACAAAGCTATTAACTGTGGAGAAGTAACTACCTAAATCCCACTGCCCACTGACATAAGAAAATGATGGTGCAATATAACAGCTTACACCTTACAACATCCTACTGAACTGGGTAACTTCTTTCAATTAATCCTGGGCACAAAAGCACGTGACAGATTTTGAAGGTGAGAACCTGAGTCTCAAAAGGTAAAGAGCTGTAAGCTAAACACCTTCCAAGTGTGCGTAAATGGTGACACCATAATTTAAAAGACAGGTATTTCCACTTTATTTTATTCCTATATAATGTCAGATCATAGCGTGGGCAACTGTCAACTTAAGTACATCTTTATCTCAGATTCTTCCTTTACAGTGCATCCAGAAGTATCTGAATATTCACCACAGAGTGAACCATTATATCCTCCATCATCAACACTAAGAGCATCTTTGTAGAGTCACCTAAGTGAAGCAATCTGTCCAGAAGAACACTGTATCTCTCTCAAGGGCTTCTTTTCACACTGTTGTGGGTTTAACTTGTCACTGAGGACAACTAAGTTATGAAAGGAGGAAGGGAACACAAAGTCATCCAAAAATTCTCTGGTAGATTATAAAACATCCTCTATTAAAAGCCAACTGAAAATTATCATGGGTAAGATTTCAAGGAGAAATTCTACCCTTGTCCATCGCTGTAATATTTGAAGAGTATATATTATTTTCTTGTTATGATTAGCCTAGTAATAAACTAGAATAGTTGATACAAAAGAATTTAGTCCTGCCGTATATTATCATGACAGCCTTAAGACATTCCCCTGATTTTGCTCCCAAAACCAACACTTTTGTGAATTAGACCATTCAGGAAAAAAAACATGAAATGATGCCATGCTCAGAGGAGAGAACACTTCCCTCTGTGTACATACAGCACTTGCCACAAGCAATATAAACCAGCAAGAGTAGTCCAACGCTTCAAATTCACCATTTTCAAACACTCTGCAACTCTTCATCTTCAAGCGTTACACAAAAGACAAAGAACTGGTCACTTCAGTCCATACAACCGAAACTTCCAACTTCAAATATGAGATGACCGAGCTCAGCTCCCAAAGCAATCCAGGGTAAGTATCACATGCAGCGTATGATGTAAGGAAACAAACCGCAGATAAGGAAGCAGACGTTAGCTCCAAGTATCCAAAAGTGGTGCTCACAGTAAGACTGCTTGCATTTTACCCACTGTTGTATCAGTATCTTTTAAGACCTCGACCTCTAGTTGAAAATGCAAAGGGAATAAAGAGAAACCCTGCTGCTTCACAATGTAGTAAGAATAAATAAACAGAGCTTAAAAACTGGAGAGATTTAGACAGCCTGTGTGGCAAAGTAGAGAGCTATTAATACCCTGACGTAGCATGAACACGGTATTCAAGCTCTTGCAAAAGAGAATTATCCAAACCAGCACATTATCTATTTCCCCACCTTGAAGTTCTCCACTTCTGCTGTACAGTTCCCTTCTCTGCTCACGCAAATAGGCACTCATGCTAATAGCATGGGAGGAGGACTCAAACCTGTAATTAAAAAAAAAAAAATAAATCCAGTCAGTTAGCCATCCACAGAAGGATCTTTCTTGTAAGCACCAGTCAGCTCTAAACAAAAAGGGCTTCCCTGCATATTGGAGCAAAATTATCAAGGCAGACAAAAGCATTTTTTCCTATAAAATTCCATCACTGATGCACCACATTCTGCCACCTCTGATCAGCACAGCTCTACCAGCACTCACCCGTGACACAGACCTGCCCGCAAGGCACAGAGATGCTCCTCCGCTCTACCGGCTGGGAACACCCCAGCATTTAAGTAGGAATGGCCCCAAAAACCGGTAAAATCCAAACTGAAACCATATGCTAGCACCACCTAAATGGCTAACTGACCTATACATAAAAATTAAAAACTAACATTCACCTGGAAACTAGGGAGCAATAAATTACTACGTATTTATCATATGGCTCTAATACTCCACAAGGACCCATCTGAGAGGCAGAGACAAACATTTTCTACTACTGTAGCCCCATAAACATGATTTTTGGCTTTGATAGCAAAAGGCCACAGACGGGGCACCGACCTGACACTGCAAGGGCTCAGGACAGCTCTGGGCTTGCCGTGCCCTGAGCTGGGTGTCCCTATGACCACAAGAGTCCCATGGCCAAGGGCCTCGTGCCCAACCTGCCTGAGCTCAGTGCTGGGGACACCCCGCATGGCCAAGGGCTGCTGCCCCGGGCAGGCACTGCCCAGCAAACACCAGCCCTTTGTGTGCCCGGGCTGGGCGCTGGGCAGCTCTGCCCCTGGTGCTGGGGACCGGGGAGAGGGGAGTATGAGGTGGGGACAAAGCATCTTCATCAAATAGCCAAAGTGGACACAAGACTTAGAGGGAAGACATCTTTCACGAACATCAAACTCCTCAAGGTGAAGACCTCAAGACGTTGATGATTTGCTGTAACACCCCTCGCCCCCTCCCCAACCCTTCTGCTAAGGAAGACTGAATCAGCCTCAGTGCCGCCCAGAGGGACACTGGAAACGTGAGCATCACACCAGAGAAAAGGGGAAAGCATTTGAAAGCTTTCTTACGCAACAGTGTTAAGGTTATTACTATTAATGTGGCTTTTCTGCTTTAATTTGGACTGCAAGTGTTAGTATTATTGCAACTGAACCAACAACAATTTATCATAATACGACAAACACTTAAGACTTTAATTAAACGAACAGTAAATTCTTGGCTCCGTATTTACGATGTGCTCCCTTTTGCCCCTAGTGAGATATTAAGCATTTATCACCACGGCCCAGAGGTCTTCTCCAGGCATCAAAACCAGAAGCTTCAGGTCAAGGCAAACTACAGCAATAAACCTCAGTCTCCTCCTTGAGACAGCGACTCAGATTACTCCTCAGAGCCCCGCACTGGCTTTTGCTGCAGAATCTCAACACATTCACTTCTTTCCCACAGCCATCCAGTTTCTCTCCCCTATTTCCCCTCCTCTGCTGCTTCCTCGACCTGCTCTTCTCTCACATTCCTATTTACACTTAACTCCTCTACTCTTGTAACTCCCTTCCCTGTGCTGATCCTCCCACAGCAAAGCTTTCAAAATATTTTTGTTTTACAATAGAATTACACATAATTACAGCCAAGCCTGAGACTAATGCATTGGGTGTTCAACATCCGCTTGTACAATTCACTCCTTTCCCACCAATGCCCAATTTCCACCTTGCAAATCTGATCTGTAGGGAAGTGGCAGCCTGAACGTGCACTTGGCTACCTTTTGGAAGAGAAGAAATCCAGGTTTACGATGGCATGAACTATCTGAATTCCCAAAGTATGCTTCATCTGAAGTTTTCTTTTTTAAGCCAACATTAAACAACTAAATACATCATGACTTTGTTTTTCTTTTTTTTTTTTAAGTTACACCCATTTTAAAGAGAGGGAAACAATGATTCAAAGTCTCTTCCAAATGCTAGCTACTGATTTCCAGACAGCAGGACACAATTGAGTGTCCTCAATTCTTCCCACCATTGCTAGAACACACACCTAGCAAAAGTACTTAGTATTTATAAAATTAGCTTACAGCAAGCTATTACAGGACACGGCACAAACACCTGCATCCATCTGCGAGTAAAACGCGAGGTGGAGCCCTGCCCTAAGAGACTCCTGAAGTGAGGAATTAAATGCAGATATTCTGATGACAAGTGGAAGGCTCCTCTGATTTGGACGGAGCTAATGGAAAGGCAAGAAAAAGAGCCTTGCAGCCTGGCACGAAAAGCACGGAAGATGGGAGAGGAGACAAGAATAACACTCCATCAAACATGTACATCCCTCAGTGGACTGAGAAATTCCATTTCAACGGAGATTTCCATAGATACAGTGACAGCTGACAGAAGACAGATAACCAAATAAGAGATCCCAATAAGTGCTGCTGTCACTGCGGTGCCGTCAATGACTTGGTGACAAGACCATGAGTGGTAAGAGACATGCTGCTCCTGGGAGGTTACGCACCTTCACTTTAAACAATTATACCCACCTTCACTCTCTGCTGCCAAACTAATATACAGCCTCAAACTGCTGCAGGTGAAACAGAGCATCCTTATTCCTCAAACTTAAATGGTCCAAGTACACCCAAGAGCAGACACAATATGAAGAGGTGAGCAGCCCTATTTTTGCTCCAATATACATCTGCAAGTCAGAGTAAATTCAAAGAGTGTAATTCTCAACCCAAACAGCCATGGGAGTATTAAAAAAAAGGGTGGGGTGGAATAACCATGGGTTGACAGGGGCAGGAAGCACCTCTGAAATCCTCCAGGCAACGGTTAACCTTCTAATAACAGAAGATTACATAGACAGCTCATCCTGTGGGAGGGAGAGAAGGCAGTGCAGGAGACTTCGATTTCTAACCGGGGCCTTCAGTACTATGAAAATACAGCCACCAGGTACACATGCCCATGGGGCAAAGCACAGGGAGTTCTGGATAATCAAGAAATAAGTTTTAGCTGAAAAAAATACCCCTCAGCAAACAATCTGTAAAGATGATGCAGAACACAAAGCTCCCCTCCCACTCGCCCGAAACAGCCGATTACTCTCAGCCTTTCCCATTACTGAAGCTCCTGCATTATTTCCCCACCATATAATGATCTACCTCCAATCACAAATGAGGGCTTCTTTATTAAAAAAAAAAAAAAAAACAAACCCCAAACCACCCAGACTTCAGGGATCCCCATCTCCAGCAAAATAAGGGTGAGAACACCAGCTCACTTCTAACCGCTCCCCCACCAGCAAATATTCCACTATATTATTTTAACCTTGGACTCTCTCGACTCCAGAGAGCAGAGCCTCATAAGGCTAAGCACTGCTTAGATGGGTGGTGAAAGACAGGCCAAGCCCTGCAGTGATTTATAGTCCAGAGAGGTGCTGAGGACCCATCAGATACACCGCTCCCACAGTGAAAAGGTTAATGCTTCAAGCTGCTGGTACTCCCCACCACTGCTCCACTCCGCCATTCCCTCGAATCTACCGTGAAACTTGCTTGTTCCCTCACCAACTGTTTTCGAACGATCTCATTGTAAAAAAAGCATTTAAAAGATTATTTTGGCAGTACTGAATTAGGGAGCAGCCACATATGCAGTTATGCTGGCAGAGCTGAGGAAACTGGGTTCTTTGAACTTGGAGCACCCGCTGCTTTGGAATCCCCCAAAATCCTCAAGAGGCCAAAGGGAACGACCAGCACATGTAGTCATGGGAAGAGATGAAAATTCAGCACAGCTCCCCTGAATCTAGGTGCAATAACAAAACCACTTCTCCTCTCCTAACAGTGTTGCTCACCAACAACTCCTCCTCACTTCTTGTTCTTGCACATCAAATTTGTTCCCCAAAATCCTTCCCTTGGCCACCTAGCCTCTCACCCTCTCTCTCACACTCTCCTCCCAACCACTTCATTCTTTCCACTCCGAACTCCGAATTAAAGGACTCAGTGATAGGATTAACCACTTAGTCTATCTAGTAATTATAGCTATCTTAATTCTCTTTGTCCAGTCTCCTTTATCGCTCTCTTTAACAGGTCCTGAATTCCCCATGGACAAAGATAGGTGTAATGTATCACTGCACGCTTTGTGGCAGCTTGGATAATGGGATCCCAGTCCTGAGATGAGCCCTGGAAAGAGCTACACTCTAAAAACCAGTGATGAATCCATAACAGAGATCTTACTGAGGCTTCAGCTTTGGGCATTAAATCTCCACCTCCAAACTTACACTCCTCTCACACTGTGAAACTGCGATTAGCAGCCAGCATTGTGCAGTACTTGGGGGACCAAAGACAGCTTAGGCACAGCTTCAACATCGTCCCAGTACTTACTTGAACAAAGGGTTTTTAGGTCTTTGCGGTTTCTTCTTTGCGAAGAACGCTGCGAATTCCCTCCCAGAGCTGGCGTAGCTGAGCTGGGTGGAGGGCTCCGAGGCAGTGCGAGTGTTCTTCATATCCAGATACTCCGTCAGCAGCATCTGCCAACAGAAGGAAGGGGAACTCAGAATTCAAAATAAAACAGCATTATAATGTAACTCGAATGTCTAGGATCTGTAGGTACTCTGTAAGACTGGAAAATTAATAAAAATCTCAAAAATTCTAATTAACAGAAACCTAGCTTTATTTTCAGAAATGTGATCCTAGTGACTTACATGCCACTGTCGCTAATTTGGTAAAAGCTCGTTTTACATTACTTGACCAACTCAATCTGCTGCAAAACCCTGACGGTACCAAAGGTATCTTGCAAGAAGTCCCCACTCCTCCCCAAACCGATTCTATCGGCAGCATCCGCAGGGAGATGGTGGGTGGGTTGTTGGCTGGCCTTTACAGACTGATTACATACCACAGCTCTTAAAAACATAAAGGTTAGCACTATTGATCTGCTGAGTTACAAAAGCGCATTTTATAAATGCGTGTGTATGCTTATATATTTTCTATATGCTTATATGTAGAAATATAAAACATCCATGCGTGTGTTTGGGTGCACGTGCTGCAGGTCACGTACGCTGCTGGAAAAAATCCTGGGAATGCTGCAAAAATTGCCCTTTAATAGCTCCCAAACCAAACATGCTTCTTTTACCGCTGAAAATATGAATCCCCTCAGCCGTCAGTTCTGCCAACGTAGTTTAGGATCCATTTTCCTCTAGCCCAGGGGCTGGGGGGTCCCTTTTTGAGACCGGGGTCCCTTTTTGAGACCAGGGTCCCCTTTGTGAAACCCTTGCAGCCCTAAGTGGTGGCCCGATATTTGATGCTGTTTAAGCAACCCTGCATTGCAGAAGCAGAAAGAGATTCCAAGTCATTCACTTTTAATTTCCTTGTGTCTGAAGATGGAAAGAAACCCCTTAAAAAATTAACTTCTGTCAGTGCATTCAGAAAGTCTATTTATTTTCAGAAAACTCTACCTACTCGGAGGCTATTAGTAATGTGTTCCATTTTAATAATTAGCTAGTCAAAGCCCATCAAAGAGAGTTGTCTGTAATGAAAGGAATACATCAGTACTGTGCTGTCTAAGTTTAAACAAATTACATAGGAATAAATATCTAGGCAAATGGTATCATGCCCCTAATTAGAAACAATTCAGGATAGCTTGAGAAAAAAAAAAAATAATAGAAACACAAAGAAACTTCAACTCCTAAAACATCTCAATTAAAACTTTACTTGAGCGCAAGCTTTTAAAATGCATGCTCATTGTTAAGAGTAAAAATAATCACTGTGCTAATTTTTAACAGTAATTTACCAAATCCGTTTGTATTCGCGTATTTGCATTTCATCTTCTCTACTTGAATTAACAACGCTAAAATCGCCACAAAATGTAATTTAACCCTCAAACTTAATCAAGTTTAAAAAAAAAAAAAGAAAAACAGTTAGCAATTTGTTCTCCCATTATGGATGAAGCCTATTTATAATGGATTCCACGACTCTGGTGTCACTTCATATCCATGACTCGGAAATGCAAAGCATGTAATACCGTACTTGGCTCCGAGATTACAATAAACCAACAGAGGTTTGAGCTAGGAACATCGCGAATTACCCCTGCTGGTTAAAAAGTGAAACAGAGAAATAAAAGATGAGTTTGTGGCTAGATATTCAGACCAGTTCTGAAAATGCCACAGATTAGGAAAAAGAAGAGAAAATTGTTCATTTATGGTATTACTAGATTGGCAGGGCAGGATGGTTAGACGCAAGGCTCTGAAAAGGTAGAAAGCTGTAAAAGAAGTGAAAATAGCTGGGTTTGATAACTATTCTCAAAGTTCATCTTTAAGTTATAAAATTCAGGCATAGCAGAGACCATGCGAGACAGATCAAAGCTCTTTCTGCTCCAGTGCCCTGTATTCAACAGTTACACAAATTCTTCAGAACGAAGTAATTAAGTGTAAGCACGGCTGAGCAGTTACAATACACAGCCAAGCGGGAAAGAAGTTAAGACAGGAGAGATCTTCAACGCACAGTACATTTGGCTTACAACTGTAGCATGAAGATTAAAACCCTTATAATTTTTAAGCAATACGATTAACACGTGGGCCAGGCTGAAAATCTTGCCAGCTACCTGCCTCAAAAAACAGCCTGAAGCTTTCGTTTCTCGTTGCGTTGTGCGATGCACGGCCTTCACCCGGTGTCATCGGCCTCAATTTATTCCCCACGTCTGGACAGTCAAAGTTATCCAGTTGTTCTGCTCTCGTAGTCCCAGTAGCGGATTGTAATAAGTACCATATTTCAATGTTAGAAGCCGTGGCCTGGCCGTGTACTTATTAGAAGCCGCAGCAAGCTAGAGCTTTAAAATCCACTTAAAAGAAAAGAAAAAACAGACATTTTCCTGCCTATCTAAGCGACCGGGAGCTTTCCTTAACCAACGAAGTAAGGGATTTCATGATTTGGTCCCATAACACCTGATTAGTAGCTGCTAAGCCATCAATCAAAAACCTTGTTAGACGTTAATCACACGGACGTACAGCAAGATTTATGAGTGACTGTAAAGTTTGCAACATCCCATTCATCTGTAACAAGGACTTTGACTTTCTGTTCAATGGTTGAATCCTGCCATCCGTGTAGTATATTTACATCAGTGTCAAACAAATAAAGCCGTACATAAAGCAAGAGAACAAAGCACTCCGTCTCCAACCGCTCTTTGGAAATGAAAGTTCATATAAAATGTTTTATTAAAAAAGCAATATTTATGGATTTGGAGACTTAATTAAATTCTCAAATTTCAAAAGGTCATATCAGTATGTGTAGCCTGTCTATCACGCTGATCTGATACCAGCTTGCACTACGCCGTCTTTCTGAACTGCGACGGGGCAAGAACAAATTTGCTTCTGTGTCTGACTGCTGCTTGCACTTGCTGCGACTCTCCAGATCCACATTTTTATTCTTCGGCTGAGCCCCAGGAGAAGTTGTGTAAGTCGTTATGTCTTATCATGCTCAAGATATACCTACGAACAAAGCATGGGCAATAAAACATGCCTGGCTATGAGGCGACAGCTAAATTCATTCATTATTTGTACCTCTTGTGAGGTTTTAGATAGGAGGCCTCAGCACTGAATGAGCTCTATTCCATCAATTAAAAGCTGGAAATAGGGATTTCACATCCTCATATACTCTGAATTAAGATGGATGCTGCAGCGTGAACAGTTTGCTCCATCAGAAAATCATGACGGTTTCAAACTCCACACCATCAGCGCTGATTTTCATTATGCCTTCATATATTTGCGGCATCCAGAAAATTAAATGAAAACTAACACCATACCATGAATTCCGCAAGGGTAAATGGGATGACCAGGTAATTACTGGCCTCTCCACCTCCTATTGATCAGGGACAAAATCACAGAACAGATGATAGAAGACTCTATTAAAAAAGAATTAAGGGAGAATAATAGAATTCATGTCCAGCGACATGGATTTACAGAACACAGATCTCGGCTAACCGGTATTCTTATGATGATGACAAATTTAGCTTTAAATAAACAGAGAGAGATGAAGCTATATATCCACCAAGGATCTGACAAAAACAAAACCACTAACAGTCAACACAGCATCTCCTAAAAGACAAACGGGCAAGCAGATGACAAGATCCTTAACATACAACTGGACATGAGGAAACCACCGATATGGGATTTTGCAAGGTCCCAGAAATCTTAATTCCTCTTTTCCTTTTGTCCTCTGTATTCCAAGGGAAATACAAGACTATTCCTGAATGCTTCTCTTTTGTTGGATAGGAATCTTCTAATTTTCAGCCTAAGTTTGGTCCATCTTCATCTTTAAAACAACAGTATTTAGAAGCAGCTTAATCAGGCAATGAAAGCACTTACAAGAGCAGCTGCAGCAACGCCCTTCTGGACTGAATGGACCAGAACTTTCTCATTTCAAATTCCTACGAAAATAATGACTACAGAAGGCTTGTAAATTATAATGGTTTTGGGGAAAAATGGTAAATAATAAAGTGAACACAGCATTAAGAGAATACTATAATTTTCTTTTGTATTATTATTATTTTTCATAGTATAATCAAATCTACCATAAGAATTTCAATGTCAGCAGAGGTAAATCTCTACCTCTAGGGAAAAAAAACATGGTAAGTCAGGATTATTGTGTAAAGCTGTGACTAACAAATTGGGGAATACTGAAGATAATCAACAGCAGAGAAGGTCCCACTGTGACGATGGGTATTAATTAGCTAATTGGAAATGGCTATATAAAGCAGAGAGCTTTGTCAGAAGTGAAAGTTTACAGCATCGCTCTGTATTGGTCTCACATCTGGAATGCCAGATGAAACCCTGGCATTCGTAAACAAGGAGAGATCAGGGAAAAAGCGGGTGGAAGGGTGCACAAAAAAAAGCCTGGAAGTTATTAAAAGGCTGGAAGGCACGGCTTCTAGCAAAACACCAAGAAGCCATGAGCTCAGTCTTGTTAGTTTAGCGAAGAGAAGGCTAAGAGGTTACTGGATCAGTCTGCAAGCATGCAACACAGAGGGCACAGAACTGATGAAAAAAAACCTTCACTAATGAATTTTTTAAAAAAATCCAAAGGCTGGAAAGTTGAAGCTGGACAGGCTTTGACAAACGGTTAGGCATACATTTCCAGAGCATAATTAACCACTTACATCAAAGGTTACGCTGTATTGTCTGCCACTGATTTTTTTTTTTTATTTCCCCCAGTCTAGAGTGGATGCCTTTCTACAGCATGTGCCCTCTTTCAAACAGGAATTAATTCAAGAAAGCACCATAGCTTGTTTTACACAGAGGTCAGACGAGAAGATCACAACAGCTCCTTATAATCTGGGGATCTTAATAAAGCCGTCGCACCATTCAGCGCCAGCTCTCAGGCTCCTGCACGAAGGAACCATTAGCGTTCAAAGTACTGTTGCTGCACAGCACCTTTAGTTACCATTTCGAGTTGATATAAGAAATAAAACCAGCTCCTGGTAACGTTTGTGTTTGATGAACGGGTTTGCGCTAGTGGAAACTTCTCACCCTGGCAACCACTGGCCATGAAACTACAAATGAAGGCCACCTCGCTTGTACCTTGAGGAAACTGTTAAGAGTCAAAAAAACCCACAGAAATAATACTCTCATCCATCTGAGAACGTCTCTAGTATTTTGCTATACAGTACTGGCAATTGAAAACAAGATTTATTTTCAGCTTATTGCTCTGACACACCGGGCAGCTGCAGAACTGTTGGCATTTCAGCTGTACCGATGCACCGTGGGCTCCTCCTGAGTTGTATCAGCCTCTGAGAAAGCTTTGGAGTTACATTTTAGTTAGACCTAGCAGGAGGAATGAGAAGCTGGGATTACAAAGCAGATGAGAGATTTCCTAATGGGATTTCAATGAGGAAAGCTGGTTTAAAAACACAGCAGCAGATTCAAATCATCCTACAACCCCTAGTTCAATGGGGTTGCAGGGAGATGCCCGGTGACAGCAAACCACGGTGCGTGCACAACATTGCTGAGAGACGATGATATCCAGCTATAGATGATTTCAGGGGCAATGAAAGCAACTGCAAATGAATCCTGTTGGGGGAAAAAAAAAAAATAAAGAGCTGGGAGTTCAAGTAGGATGCACTACTGTGACATGCACTTACTTCTTTGTAAACATATGAAATGAGGCGTCATTCTTGAAGCTCTGGAGACAGGAGGTAACTACTAGTAAAGTGCCAGAATAAGGCAAGGAAAGCAGTGGCACTCTATGCGAGACAGTAGTCTATAGCTAATTGCCCAGTAATTTGCTGTATCAAAATTCTTAATAATTAAAATGCTGCAGTAATTGTGGAATTTAACCAAAAAAAAAAAGTAACAGTTAATTGAATTCTAAGAGCACTGAGCTTTCTGCATAAGTTGTACCACGTCGAGAACAGGAGCCGAATACACACATGGCAAATACAACAAAAGACAAAGCAATAAGGTAAGTCTGAAAGAACAAAAACAGTTTTTAGGTGCCGTGAATACTGTTTAATGCTGCACAACCTGCGTTATCTAATCCTCTTGTTGCCCATGAAATTAATTTAACTGAAACACAATAATAAAAACCCTTCCAGAATTAATTCTCTCAAGGCATCGCCCAATTCCATTATTGTACAAGAAGCAAAAATTCCTTTTGGTTTTCATTTTTGGGGAAAAGTAAAAAAAATAACCCCAGAACTATTTAGATGATACTATCATTGCCAGTGCTACTACATTCATTATCAATGCTAATTGTCAATTAGCGCAACTATTACTGTAGACCTGTGAATGTGCATCTACCTCCAGGGAGGAAGGCAGGGAGGGAACAAAACCTCATAACTACTTTAAAAATACAACGTCTTAAAAGCTGTTTTAATTGGCAATGAATCGCACACCTGCTTGGATTGCTTTGGAGAGTTTAAAACCAGCACCTTTTCATTTCACAAGCTTTTGATAACACGTGCATGGACTTTATAACCTTAGCACCACAGGCTCTGACTCTACTTGGTGTATGGATGAGCTGAAGTCGCTTGAGACACATATAATAATAAAATGGGTTTCACAGTTGGTAGCACAGCCAAAGGAGAAACCGCTATGTGCTGTCACAGCCGTCAACGTCAGGCTGTAGGTTCCTCGAACCACCCAGCACTGGCCAGCACGCATTTCATTTTGCCGCTCTTTATGCAAGCTGTGGCAACAGCTTACGCATCTATCAGGAAAGGGACTTTGGTTCAGTAACAGTGCCCAACGTAACGATTTAAATAGCAGCGTTTTCTGCAAGCGTTCGCTAATTAACCCTCTGATGTATCAACACCCCTGCGACTCACCATTAGCCGACTGAACAGATTTAAAGTGAAACCCCAGTCCCGCTACAAGCGCCGCGACAAACATTGCTGACTTGTACACGGCGAGGTTTGCATCCTCTTTCTCAGCTGCTGAGAACACGAGAAATTGTGTCTTACCGCTGACAAACAGACATGATAAACGGCCTCTTACCATTACTGACTTTACTCCACTCCGCCGTGCTGCATCAATATTAGAAGTTTCATCTTAACTTGTATTCGTGGCTCAGAAAATAAGCAGCTAAAAGAAAAAAACTGCTGGGAGACTAAGGTAACTTTAACTTCTGCAAGATGTGAGCAGGCACGTGATGCTGAAAGAGGGCTGCTTCTCTTCCAAGTCCTTGAGGGGGGCTTTGCAATAGCTTTCTAATTTTAGTGGCTTTAATATCCATATGACCAACAATCCGGTACCAGCTCATATAAAGGTACATGATGAAGGTCATCTCCAGTTTAGTAACATATAAAGTTTTAAGACATCTTCACTGAAATTCAGCCATCTGGCCTTCATAAAGGAGAACGGGAGCTGCAATGCCTTTTTTTTTTCCAGCTTTCCCAGCAGTTCTGCCGTTTTATTTATTTATTTTAATAAAAGAAGAACAAATACTGATGACAAATTCAATAGTCAACTTGAATAACTGGGTCATAAACCAAATGGACAGCATTTAATTTTCTCCAGGCACATCAGCTGTTCTGCAAATACAGATTACGCTAGCAGAAATTATTCAAGTAACAAGGCTGCTTTCTCATTTTAGTATCAGGCCCTTATCACCAAAACAAAACACAAAAAACCCCAGAATGAAGGTGGGCGGCACAGGGAGTCAGTTGGGATTATTCATTTCCTCCAAAGAAAATCCATGTTCGGATGCACGTTTCCATAGTAAAGCAGGCGTTTCATCGGCACAACGACAACTGGAAACAGCGAGACCTACGCATTATGCACAGCTCGGAGGGTTTTGGTTGAATATTGGACAGTGCTTTGAAAAAAAAAAAATCCTTTTGCAATATTGGACAAGTAAACCCAACTGGCCTCTGGGCAGTAACTTGTAATTGCTAGGATTGTTTGATGACTATATAGAAACATATGTGCATGTGTGTATGTGTATAAATACGTGTGCATATTTGTGTGTCTATATATATACTCTCATATGCATACATACAGGTATCTTTAGCACATGGTTCTTCCGATGCGACTGATGAGAACTTGCAAAATACTTACGGTCCGGTACGATCCAGAGGATGGATAACTAGCCAACTGTATTCTAAAATGGACCAAAAAGCAATGAACTTCATCAGAAAGGCATAATTACCACTGCTTCATAGATGGCACAAAATGAAGTCTTTTCCTGCAAGATTAAACCGCGCTGTCTTTCAGTTTGACTGGACTTTCTTTTGTTCGTGTAGCACATAAAAAGGTCAAGGAGGAGTGTAAGAGTTGAACAGGTAACTGAGTGCAGAATTCTGCTCTGCAATTATAATTTAGCTAAGCTTCCCTGGTTCTGCACATTTTGGAGGTGGGGAGGATACAGAAACTTATGTTTATAACTGAAGTACAACTAAAGATTTTTAAATCACAAAGAAAGAGGATATATTCGCTCACGTTTAGTGTCTGCTATACACCCACCTTTTAGAGCATCCTCTGTCTTCGGGAAGAAATGTGCAATTCTAATGCACAGGACAAACAGTGCTATGCTTAACCCAACTGATCCCAGCTTCTGCTGCTCAAACTGGCACATACAACACAGCAGCAGCAAAGGGAGGAAAAGGCAGCATGCTGTTTAAATACCAACCATGTTAACTCATGGATAATACAGCACACTTCATGTATTTCATGCCTTCAACTAATTGCTCAAGACATCCTGCTACAGTGTAGATGGTAACAGTAGTGTGCCCTCAGTCTTCATTAAATGCCAGCTCTTAATAACAGACTCCAAAAGGGCTTTAATTGCATTTACTCGCAGCTCCTGAACTTTAAAAGTTGTTAATCAGATTTCTATGTAAATGGAATGACGATTAAAGGTTAAGTACAGGTTTCTGAAATTTCAGCAGTTGAAGACGTATTGCCCTTAACAGGAAAGAGAAACTACCAGCCTTGATAGGAACTAAACATCTTAATTAAATACTCAGAAGTACAGTACTTATTTCTGCATGAAGTTCTATTTTCAAATGTCAAACTTAATCAGGCACTTGACAAAAACGTGCAATATCCCTACAGCACAGAAGAACAAAACCGCCTTGGGATTCTTTCCTGAGGAAACACCTGTACATCTCCCGATCCTCAGCTCCCCAACAAATTCAACTTCTCCACTTGTCCCAAACAAGAAGAAGGAAAGTTTTATGGCTCTAAAACTGCAGGCGGCCAGTTGAGAAATAGGATACAACATTTTTCAATATGTCAGCTTTCCTCCTGTTTGCTCAGTTTATCCCTGTAACAAGCGTCATGCTGCCAAATAAACATAAGGGTCCTCATAAATCTGACTTGCAGAGATTTATTTCCCTAGAGGGTACAGCCCATCAATTATCGCCAGTCAAAAGTATAAAACTTCTTCGTCGGGAGTAAATTTAGTATGTCTGTACGGTGCTCTCTGAGCAGCTTGTTGCTCTGTGTCTTGGTGCCGAATACTACTGAGAGCATCCAGGCGTGCTGCTTTCTGCTCCTGAACTTGAACCCTGAGCTACCCAGGACATTCGCATTGACGGAGCAGCTCAAGCCCTGTGCTCCCTCTCTCCTGCTGCTGCTGGTAATTAATCTACCTCCCATATTCACATCCTGCAGACTCGTTACAACAAATATAAAAACTGAATACGTCAGTCAGACAGAAGTCCTAGCCTCATTTGAAACCTGACTTGTGATTTATTCCAATTAACTAGGATTCCAGTCTTCAATTTCAACTCATTTGCAGGGATATACGAATTTTGTTGCGCTTGCATAGAGGGCTGTATAGCCGTCACGAACAGACCTAAGTGGGATCCACGATAGGATACTTTATGCCAAAACATTATAAAATAAGAAGCATTTTATCCATCTTGGGGTTCAAATTCTAATCTGAGTGAACAGCAACTGCACCCAGGATTATCTCAGAGGCTGAATAAGGGACTCCAGGACCAGAGACCTTTGTAGTCACATACATGCTAATTTGACTATATAGCAAACAAATTAGCACACATCTTTGTATACTGTCATGTATGTTAATTCACAGAATCATTAAGGCTGGAAAAGACCTCTAAGATCATCCAGTCCAACCGTCAACCCAACACCACCATGCCTACTAAACCATGTCCCAAAGTGCCACGACTACACGTTTTTTGAACACCTCCAGGGATGGGGAGTCCACCACTTCCCTGGGCAGCCTGTTCCAGTGCTTGACAACCCTCTCCGTGAAGAAGTTTTTCCTAATATCCAATCTAAACCTCCCCTGGCGCAGCTTGAGGCCATTGCCTCTTGTCCTATCGCTTGTTACGTGGGAGAAGATACCAACCCCCCCCTCACTACACCCTCCTCTCAGGTCGTTGTAGAGGGCGATAAGGTCTCCCCTCAGCCTCCTCTTCTCCAGGCTGAACAACCCCAGGTCCCTCAGCCATCCAGCCGTTTTTTACCCATCAAAGAGTACACTTGTCTAAGCCATGAGCCGCCAGCTTCTCCAGGAGAATGCTGTGGGAGACTGGGTCGAAATCTGTAAAAACTGGAAGGATCGGAATATTTGTATAATCTGAATATTTGTATAACTAGATACAAAACTGCAGAATTAATATTTAAAACGGGATTTTAAGTCTGCATTGTTTTTTAATGACAAACTACAATCCTAGGAGAATATATTTTTCCAGTAAGCTATATAGCAGCTATAGCAACTGCTAGCCCACTGCAGCAGTGCTGCATGGGAGAGAAAAATCATCCAAGAAAAATGTGTTCAGTGGAGGTGACAATTATACTCACAACCCAGAGCATGAAAGAAATTCAGTAGTGGAAGCTGCCAAGGCAGACTCTGCCTTCAAGCAGTATCAAACAGTAGGAAAGAAATGGTGTAAGGAACAACGTAAGTTAATTGAAGTGAGTAACAGAACTCGGCAGCCACCAGTTGCTTCGTCTTCTTTCAGATCAATTAAAAACTTCATCACAGTGACTTGAAAAAGGGAGGATGAGCAAGGAAGCTTCCACCCACCTCTTTGTAATACACCGCTGTAATAGGAGGCATTACCCACAAAAGTGATTTACCAACTAGTGTCAGGCATGTGAAGAAGTAGAAGTGAATTAAAAGAAGGAAATCTGCTATAGTCAAACCCGGTATTGTTGCTTCATTATATATAAAAGGCTTTTAAACAGATCTCACAGGAATGGCTATGACGTCGCATTTAAAAAAGCCTACACTTTGTAAATTCCTATGTAATCTCTTGCATTTGTAAGAATTAACTTGAAGACTTTTAGATCTCACGCCTTTCAGACTGTCTTAATAAGAAGATAGCAACAAACAGCCCTGTTTAACAAGCACCGGACTAACAGAAAATGTTTCCCTGACTCTTTAAACACGTGTTGGCATTTTCTAATTGACCAAATCCTCGAAGATCCAACCACATCTGAATCTACAACTGTGGCCCAGAGGCAAAGCACCTAACAGAGAGAAACAGCCCATAAAATTAGGTGTGTGAAGGGTTTATACAAAAGGGCAGCTCAATACTAGGGCAGCAAACGTAGGCTTCTGTACGAACAAGCCTAGTGACTCCAAGACATTGATAAAAGGGCACGTTCCCCTTTGACATCAACCCAGCAGCCACCATTTCAAGCCCAACTTACAAGGCTACTGACATCTTTGAAATGACATCAGAACCAGAGACCCTCTGTCAAACTTGCAATAAGTACGGGTTTATATTCCTCCCGTTCCCAAATGGATGGAAGCGCGTAGCAGTGCAGCGCTGTCAGCACTCTGGTTTGGGAGGCTTAATATTCCACTTGAGCAAAAAAAAAAAAGGCGCCCCGACCCTGTTCCAGAAATACATATTTCTGTAACGCTTCAGGGTCTTCGATGTTATTACAAATATCCTGATGCCAGAGGGGGGAGCTCACAGCATAAGCAAGATTCCCATTTTCAGGCTTGGGGGGAAAAAAAAACAATAAAAATTTCAAATTGTTCACAGCTCTTGTCCATGAGCTGTCCCAGCCTTTTAAAGTACCCGTCGGGATCGCTACCCCTTCTGCCTTTTATGCTGCGCTGCAAAAGGTACAGCACCGGGCCACCAACATGCCAACATTAAGCAGATTATAACGTTTCTGAACATGTTCCATTACAGTAGATACTTGAATGCCTTTCTGCATCAGGGAGCCTTTTTCCTCCCCCTTTCATCAGCTTATCAAATGAAGCTAAACAGTAACGCTTGCATCTAATGATACTAGGGATCTTGTAATGGGATTAGGAAAAACACCATCATTAGTTTCAAGGAGGAATGCGACCTTGAAGACATTTCTTACTCCGCGCTTTAAAGGGATACAGTAGGAACAAAGAAATTAATTCCAACACGGGGATAAGGAATGGGCAGGGAGGAGCAAGGGGCTTTCAATGCCCAGGTAGATATTGTCTTTCCTCCCATATTAATGGCAGGTAAAATAGCAAGTTGATTACCAGAATGAAAGTTGGAACAGAGAAGGAAAAGACAGAACCTTCCTAAAGCAAGTCTGAAAGGCTCTTGGCTCAACAAAAGCCATTTTTAACCAAGCATCAAACTTCAAACCAGTACGTGCCAACGGCCAGTATGACGCTACAGTTTCTTCCCCGGCACCCACTTATCTGGCCCCCCAGATAGATCAGCGAGCGGCACCGCACAAAGCGCCAAAGGTCCTTGCTGGGACACGGCACGGGGGCTGCGAGCACACGAACAGCAACACCAGTTGAGCTCTGCTTTTTTCACAGTCCTGACGGATAGTGTCGTTCGACTCTTCGATAAGGACTCTGCTGACAGCCACACATCAGGACAACTCGCCTGCAAGCCCACCAGAGGCCTCCGGTTGGGAAGTGCTGAACCCCCCAGCTTAATTTCTGAAGTGCTTCTCAGCACTGAGAATACTCTGCGCCCTGTTGAAACACATCCGATTTGGCAAGTGTTTAAATGATTTTAGATGAAATTTCTCCAGCAAGACCTGCAACCATTGCTTTTGTTTACTCAGAAAAGCATAAGTGCTTCTGGAATCACTGTGTGGCTTCCAATATCCAAACCAATCATGCATGTCATTGTTTCCTTCAGTAAAAACATTTCTTTAGATTGCCAAAAGGAAGTGTAAATGCAATAGCAACAGGAAACCATTTTAAAGCTAAGAGCCTGACAAAAAGGAAAAAAAAAAAAAAAGAAAAACACTTTGTATTTTTATAGGATCTAAAGCAAACAATATACTGGTATTGTTGCTCAGAAAGGAGCCCCTCCTGAACACCACCATGACATCTCCGTCCAGCCTTTTACTACCTTACTTTAGAATGCCTCTCTTTCATTCTTCAAGATGCAGAATGTGAATTCATCCCTATTTTCCCCAGCAGGAATCTCAGAGCCTGGTCCTTTCTACAGAAATTCCAGCTCACATGAACATCCTGAGGCTACTGCCATACAGTCAATTTTAACAATAATATTCTCTGGTTGCACTGCAACTGCACAATAGAGGTGGGGATTAGTTTTGTTTGTTTGGAAAAAATGAAAGAAAACCAGAGCAATATATCAGGTCAGCAAGTAACCTGGTCCAGAGGGCTGGATATTTGAATTCAGGTTCCAGCTCCAATCTCTCTGAATATTCATTTTACTGGTGCATGGTATTGAACAGCATCAAAGATAGGGACCGGGACAGATAGGTCCAAACAAAAGCTACACTGCCTGGGACAGGAGCAAAAAGGCAGAGTGCATTTTTACAGCACCTTAACCCTTAAAAAAGCCAACACTAAATTCTGTACCGACACCAAATCCTAGGTTCGCGCAGAAGTCCTTGCAATGTGTGTGAAACTGGCAGGGTAATGCCACTGGGTGGAGCCAGGACAAAGCAGATGGCTACAACATAAATTCCAGCGCTCTGCCAATTTTGCTACCATTTAAGTGCTGGCTTTCTCAAAAGAAAAGCTGCCGCTACCATGGCAAATTCTGTCCTTTGAGATTCAACCAAACCCCCTGCTCCAGTTCCCTCCTGCTCCTAAATTTCAGAGATTAAAAGTGAATTTATTTACTCAGAACGCTCCACAGACACCGGCCATCACTTCATGCTACTGTAATAATTAACCTTCTTGCATCCCCTGTAACACCACAAAAAACAGAGGACTGTCAAACTCAACTCAGCTGATGAAGGGACTACCTACCATTTCAAGTTTCTGGGCATTCATTTTAAAATCTATTATGTTCTAATCTGCAAAGCCCAACCTTCACGGCACACGACTGCAGTCGGACGTGCAAACCTGGCTCAGTAATGCCAGCATAGATAAGTCTGTGTGTCCAGTTACGCCATGGTAAATTTAACACATATACATATAACTTCAAAAAAAAATAAAGTACTGCACGGTTTCTAACCATGAACAAGAGTGAGAAGAAACAAATGGACAAAACCTGCATTAACTTGTCTCCATTTCAGATAATTACTTGTGAGGTTTTTTTTAAGACATTCGTGACTCACAAGGGAGTCTGTAAATTTACTGTCTTTGCAATCTAATAACATCGGCAGCGATGAGAGTTACCTATTTATTGATGTGTGACACCAATCTATCTTCAATGGATAAAAAAAGCTGTTACTTAAAGAGTCCTCCCTCCCCCTTTTAGTATGCACAGTGTCTAGCGAATAGCATGTCTTCAAATGCAAAAAAAACACCAAAAAAAAACCCAAACCACAAAACCAAAACAAGTAAAATTTAAAAAAAAAAGGGTCCACAGAAGTTGATAGAAAAGAGAGAGGGAGGATGGCAGAAGTTATGTTACTCAGCTGGATGACATGGCAGGGAGATTTTGTCACTTTTATTTGCAACTGATAAAACAGGGAGGCTTAGAAGAGACCACACAGGATGGACCAAAGCTACTGGACCGGGAATCAAAGAGATCCCGAGCATGTTTTCAGTTCTTGTATCAGTTCGCAGCACAACCTGTGTTTCTTCTCTTTCTCAAGTCACATTCGTTGTCTCAAGCAACATTTAACACATTTAAGAGAGCATTTTTGCTCAGTGTCAAGCATGCTAGGGGTCTGATCTTTGCTGGAGTCTCTTAATATTACTAAGATGCAAATAAAAATGGCATTGAGAATAGATACACCTGTAACATGGCTCTAAGGGCGGGCAAAAAAATCCAGGACCACAGTTACCCCTACAAATCCAATCCCTCCCAAGCTCAGATGGTGAGACCAGGTCACAGTCAAACAAAGAAAAGGCAACAGGCACGTTTTAAAACACACTGTGCACTTTAAAACCTACAGACATACAAATCACTGTCAAGTATGAGCCAGCAGCTCCCAAGTGCTTCCTTATTCCCTTCCATTAGTCTGCTGCTTTTCCCCCAGATCCTATCAGTCATAAGTGGAGGACTAATATATACCTTTATTTTCAAAAAGTTGAAATGCATCACAGTCCAAGTGTAAATAATTTATAAATCAAGGCAAGTAAGATTCTGGTACATGGCTGAAATAAGGATAAAGCTTTTAAGAGGAGGAAGATGCCTGCACATCCATATAAACACACACAGTTTGCCACTGCCAACGAAGACTTCACACGGAAACCACCACTCCCCCTCCCTCCTCCTTCAGATTCCCTTGATTTTAATATTGGTCCTTCAACCAAAAGCTCATTACTAATCCAATTTTAATGTCACTTGAATTCTTACAAATAAGGAGACCACACAGGGAGCTGATGATTTTAATTCTGGCACTTAAATCAGAAGCGTGAAGTTAAATGCAACGCATACCCTCCCCCTTTCGTTAATTCTACATTTAATTGCAATGTCTTGTTCTTCCAAATCCCAACTTGCAAGGCAGTATTTAGAACTAAATCAAACAGGCAAAGTTTCAAAGCTTTGATAACCGGCGAGCTGCTGGATTGGCTCTCTAGCATTTCATCCATCATCGTGGATGGCAGGACTATAATCCCAGTGATTTTCCTGGAATCACAGAAAATTGGAAGAGACCTCAAGAGATCACCCAGTCCATCCCCACGCCCCAAAGAACCAGTTATGTTGTCATGCCTGACAGATGCTTGGAAGTTTTTAAGGATGCTACACAACAACAATATAACATCCCTAAATCATTCACTGCTTACATACACCAGCCATTACGTTAGACATAAAGACAAGAAACATTCGAGTCTCCCTTGGCAGTCTTTAAGCTCAGTACTTCCTATCCGATCATATTCTGGAAAACACGTGATTCCCCTCCTCTTTTCAACTCTCTTGATATATTTGAAAGCAAAGGCCGCCCTCCACCCCTTAGCCTTCTTATCTACACGTAAATGGATTGTTCCTTTTTAACTCAAGTCATTTTTTTTTTTCCTAAACTTCTGATCACGCTGCTTGATCTCCTTTGAATTCGACCCCTATTCTTTGGCTTCTTCCTTGAGACCATGGTCAAAGAGGACATAGGACCACACCTGAAATCTTTTCAACAATGACTAGAACAGGATTCTTTCCAGACGTCCTGCAGGCCATGCCTCCCTGGTACTCAGCAGGGCAATACTTGACTTTTTTTTTGGTGACATACTGATTCACATCCCATTTGTAATCCCGCGTACCACACAGCTCCTCGGCCAAAGATGAGACATACCCAGCTCTTCACTTCACGTGCATACACAGAAATAGCCAAATGCATACCTTTCCTTTTAAATTTAGTTTATTAAGATCTTCCAAATTCTAATTGCATTCTCCGATATACTTCCAAGCCCTGCCTTCCAGTATGGAATTTGCACATTTTATAATTCTCTACTGCGTTATTCAAGACATTAAAAAAATATTGAATAGTACCAAGCCCCAGACAGAGCACTCAAAAGAGCTGTTAGATAAATCCCTTAATAGCAAACTCTTCATAACTTCTCCTTTTCCAGCCAGTTGTTTACCCCACCTCATTACAGTTTTATCTACACTGTAGTTCCCCAAGTCAGTTATGAGAAAAAGCGTACGGAACGCTATCAGAAGGCTTACTGTCGCCAGGACACAGGCCACCCACTGCTCCTCCCTCCTCCACAATCCCTGCCACCAGCTCTCGGAAGGAAATTAAATCAGTTGACAGTTTATGCTTGACATAGAGCAACAGTAATTCTTCCTCTGATTTTTTTGTATTACTTAGACCGTTTATAGTATAGTTTCTACATTTTTTTGAGAAGTCAGAGTTAAAACAACTGCTTTAGAAGTCCCTGGGTTCTGCCTCTGCTTCTCCGACTCATTTTTTAAAAGGTTGTGTCTAGATTTTCCTTTTTATGGTTTTCCAGAATCTCCTGAGATTTTTGAAAGATGTTATTCTCCTTGGATGAAGGCGTTGCTTATGCTATGGTTATCACGGAGCAGAAGGGAGAATGATGATGATGACCAAGGGCAGGTTAGGGGGGAAAAAAGAAAAAAAAAAAAGACAGAGATAAAAGTAAAATAAAATACTGCAAGTCCTTTAACCCCCTCATTTAAATTCAGCAGGGCTCTTAAAGGGAAGGGGAGACTGGACAAGACCCACTGAGAAAGCCCAGTAAAGTCTTGCTGCAACTCAATCCTCGGTTACACCTTGTAGAACGGGAGTCGGTAGTCAGTATGTAACAAAGAAATAGGGGAAAGGGAAGAAGAAATACATGCACATATTGAAAAAATAAATCACTGAATTTTGGAAGCACTGATCTTTTCATGTCGTAAAACATAATCCGCCTTTAAACTACTGAATTGCAGAAAAAAGTTCTCTCATAATTGCTACACTTTTGCTTGGGATTTGTATCTGAGGCTTCTCGCTCTGTCGTTCGTTAACAGCACGACGTATTCCTACACTTCTCTGACAATACACAATTCCTTTCTTTTTCAGCTGCTTAGCAGATGGCACGCAAGAAGCCTGGTTTTCTGTGGCACCGGTTCTCGCAGTTGATTCATCTCATGTGAATCGCGAAACATAAGCTCTGGCTGAAGCGTCTCCCGTGGTGAGGTCAGTCACAGTACCACTCTCCTCCGTAGGTTTCTATACTTTTATTATCCCCCAGTCTTTTGCTCAGAAGCAGCGCTCATCAAGTCACATATCTACACCAAACATGCAGAAATGCCCAAAGCTAGATTTTAATCTGCCAGTCAAATGTGAATTATCAAGGTTTTAGAGAACGAAAACGCAGACAACACAAAAGCAAAGCTCTCACATGGGCAATCAGGCTAAAAATGACACCAAACCGAAACTGCTACTTTTCCTATTCTCAGCATGTTTTCTGCATTTAGTTTATTTTCTTTAAGATTTGGTCTTTATTTTCTCTGGATGGTCCAGATTTACTCTGGCCACTTCTCTAACAATTAACTCAGTATTAACCTTCCAGAATGCAGATTATAAAAGAGGACAATATCCTCCGCACACATGAACCTATCTTTACTCAGTTTGGGCCTGTCAAGAGGCATTAAACAAGGTGTATGCAAAACAATCATTAAAAATGTTTTGTCGTTAAGTTACACGGTCTTGAACCACTGGATTGCATAGTATTTTCTTCAGATTTGTCCAACTTTCCAGGTAAGTATTGATTTCCTCAGACTTTAACTCATTTATGGTACTGCAGAAAGAGGGATAGTAGGACAACAGCTAGACTTGGATGAAATTCTCTGCAAGCAGAAAACAGAGAAGCATCTAAGACACATGGATTTGATTTCTCTATTTAAATTTGACATTTGTCAGGTAGAGCACACAAGGAGTTTCATTCATCTCCTTCACGTGTAAATCTGCCCATAATGAGCTTGTGGGAAACACAGACTGCTGCAACATATTTTATGACCAAAGATCTACCCAAGTGCCTGCATTCTTCATTCCATTTCTAGTTATAAATTTTAAACCCATAAAGAGATAATAAATTATGAAGATCATGGACCTTGGCAGAGCGAGTTTTGATTCAAGCAGCAGTTCCTCTGTTCAACTGCAGTCACACGAAAAACCTGCCACTTTTTACCCATTAAAGCCTCGTAGCTGTCCTGAAGAAAATACNAGAGAATTCAGGGCAGACACCTACAGATGAGACTTGCAGCATTCATTTCTATAAAAGCAATATAAAATTTAATTTGATATCCACCCCTTACGCACGCTAGCATCTTCCTAGTTTGGACCACAGTTTGCACATTAAGAGTAGACTGCCACTGAGCTTTCTAAAAACGACACCCACTTTCCTGTCTTTGGCTAATTTAGAACCAAGGAAGCTCAACAAATAATTTTATTTTCCCCCTCAGTACACACTTGCTAACTTATTTAAAGATCTTGCAAATTCATCACTCCCTTCTTGTCCCAAATATCTCAAAAGATTTCGTGGCAGGTGTCAAAATTTGCTGTCCTCCTGCACAGACCTTTTTGAAGACCACAAATACGCCTGATAACCACCACAAGGGTCATCAGAAACACAGAGTTAACCTTTCTTCGTTCCATTATAATACTTTTTCACTGATTGTTACTTTACACCCTCCTGGTCAGTTTTTTAATCAACTACAAAAAACAACCAACAAAGCAAAAAAACCCTGCATTTCAACCACTGGCTACTTTAATTTCAATCACAGAATCACAGAATGGTTTGGG
>VYZW01057037.1:14799-29526 GCA_013401315.1 Balaeniceps rex | reverse complement strand
AAAGAAGAATTGCTTTCTCAAAAGGGTGAAAGTTCATAATATAAAGTCAGTGCATGGTGTATAGTTAGGTCAAGATTTTTATTATGGTGCTAGAATTTCCCCCCTAACTAAGTTACAGAAGGTAGCATAGAAGCAGGCCTGTAGCTGAGATGGCAAATTAGAGTTAATTTGGATATCTCTGCACTGTACTGCTATGGTCACATTTACATTAGTAAACAAGAGAGGACAAGACATGCTCTCTGGCCATGCAGAAAAGTGTCATGGCATAACCCATGTCTATATGGTGAACTTTCTTTTGCCTTGCCCTTTCTACCTGTTGGGAGTAGTCCCCATCTCATGTAAAACCCCTGAGCTCTATGGCCAGTGCTGTGTGTGGGATTGCTGCTGAGCCCTGCTAGTACAGACTTAGTGACTAACTTCCCTCTTTATGCTTTAAACTGAGGTAAGTGGCACCAAGGTAAAACTGAAATGTAAATACAACTATTTGTCCAGATGGGGGTCTGTGCTGCTGCTGCTATAGTGATGGCTGCGCATAGCTCAACCCTCGAAAACTGCCTGCTGGAGACATTAGCTCATTGGCTTCGGTGACACTCTCCATGTCTTTCAAGCCAAGCGTGTGGTTAAGTGTTTTGCTGGAAGGAGGCCTCTTTTATACTGATTTGAAATATTATCTTCAAGGCAATGTGATACTCATTTTCTCATCTCCTTTACCTCTTCTTTTCTGCTGTTACTTATAAAGGATGCACAGTCCTACTTCTCTTTCTTTATTACTGCAGTTGTCATCTCCACCTTACCTCTCTCAACATATTCTCATCTTTCTTGTTCCATTTTTAAACTTGTGTCTTTCCTATGCATGCAAATGCACCCTACACTGGATTTTTTTTCAGACTAGCCTGTAAGAGACTCCCTGTATCCATACTAGATTGCTCTCTTTATTTTGCATATTTGTACCAAGTGTTTTGCGATAACTGCTGTTCATTGTGTAGGCTGTTTCCTTGTACTAAATCCAGAAAGATAAAGAAGACTTTAAAAAAAAGAAATCCTATGTTCAATCAGTCCTTCCTTTTTGTGATAGCTGGTAAGGGAGAATATTTGGAAAATTTTATTTTTTACAGTTTTTATTGTTAGTTAACTGTCATGTACCTGAACCTAGAGACAGTAGAATGAGGAAACTTCATTTATACTGTGGTACATGGTTGAGCCGATCCCAAGAGCCACACTTTGATAGAGTTTTTTGATAATTGATAATTCAGGCCATTCTATTATTTTTCACACATCTGATGGCATCTGAGTAGGCATGCACTTAAATGCATTTCTGATACTACAGGCTCTAAATGGAGCACCTGTAGAATTTCTTCAAATTTGTGTATGATGAGAGATAGATGTAAGTGCACAAGGCCTCTACTCCCACACAAATATGTCACATAAGCTTGAAAATGCATCCTCCAAATTATTCTGTGGATGAGTAGAAAACAACTGCAGTAATCAACAAAATACAATACTTTGCAAAATACAGTCTAATATTTTACTAAAGGTACAATTGCAAGAAACACAATGACTAGCAGTAGAAAATGTCTAGCCTTTTAATGCTCTGTTAAAACCAAATCTTATTAAATGACACTGTAGGTATGTAGATGATTTAGTGTCTGGTTTAGATGGCAATTGGACAATTTAAGCTAATTAAAAATCACAAAAGTCCTGCTTTTGCTGTTGTCTGGAAAAACTACCATTGAATTTAATGGGAAAAAGACAAGACCTTATTTAGGTTATAAAATGCCATGAATGATTTCTGACATTGTGCTTTCCAGTAAAAGATGAATAAGAAGTGTGTCTAATCTTTCACTGCTAATGAATTGGTTTATTTCTTAAAATATTTAGAAAGTGCATGGGAATAATTTCATTACTTTGCTTTTTAAACGAAACGTGTAGATTCTTAGGCAGGGGCTGTCTTCAGTGATGTATATATAAAGCTTGGTCCTTGACTGAGATTTCTAGGCACTGCCACACTGAAAATTATAAACAACTACAATAAAATGCTTCTTATAGAATCTGTTTGGATCTGATTCAAGAATGATTAAGTCACTTCTAAAGATTCTGTCAAATAAACTCCAGTCACCTGTTGTACACAAACTGAGCTTCCAGTAATCTGCTAATTACTCTTAAAATTAATGCAGTCTGCAGCCTGCAGGAAAATATGCAGCAAGTCTTCAGTCATATGAACTTTTGAACCCAGACCTTTAATAAATATAATGAGGTGGTCATTTAATAAAGGCTTTCATAAGAGTTTTAATGTGCTTCTTTCAGCACTAAACTGCAGAAAGAATTTACAAATAAGGAAACTAAATTGCATATGATGCTCTGGGAATAAAATACAGCTGATGACTCCAGCTTCAAATGTCTGGAATAGGTGTGTGAGAGAACTTTGCCAAAGAACTTTATACTCCCTCATATACTTCCTTGAAAAAGCCGCACCTCTATTTCTGAAGAAACTTTTTGAAATTAGATCTATTAGGAACCTCTGTCTTATTCCAGAAATTAACTCCAAGAAAACTGCTGAATAGACTGCAGATCATCCTCTGCTTAGAATGAAACAAATGCATATTTTCAAGAGAGAAAAATAAGAGAGAGCACTTTTTTTGTGAGCTAGAAAAAATGGGAGGCCTCAGGACTGCAAAGAGGCTTTTATGAAGCCCTGGGCTACGGCATGGAGTGAAGTGTCTGAAAGGGATATAATACATTAGGACTGTATGAACTGACATGCTACAATCTCAGTGATTTTGTTCTTGTGGTGCCCGAATGGGCTGATCCAGTTTTGAAGAGCTTTGGTATGACACTTCAGGTCATACCGACATTCTTGTTGGGATACACTGTTGGTATCCCCAGCACCATGGCTCCCTTCCCTCTTCCCTTATTCTCACTTCAAAAATTGTTCCCACTTAGTTTGAGGCTGCAGGACCACACCGAGGGCAAGAGGCATCTGGTGCTGAAGTTCTGCTGATGCTGATCTAAACCCAGCCCAGATCTTTTGTACATGGTTGTAAAAAATCAGGCTGATTCACTGGGCATTCATACTCTCAGCATTTTAGCCTGTTAACCTTTTCTCTTTGTGATGCTTGGTATTTTAAAGGAAAAACACTAGTAAGTATTTTAAATATTTGGAATTCAAAAACTTGTGCATGATATCTGCCATGTTTGGATCTTGGGTCTGTCCGAACCAGTAGGCACTATTTCAATCAAAACAATTTGTGAGCAAAGTCAACTTTTGGCACAGCTTCAACTATTTAGCTAGCTGGAACTTAAATACTCTATTTTTACAGCTATTTCCAAATGAATTTATGGATTTGAAGTAAACCCCCTTTTGCTGTATTAAAACTGTTCAAAAAGGCATCTTTTGAATCCAAGGTCAGAGTTTCAGCCGGTCATGAACAATGCAACATTTTTAACTCTGTGTTATTACTGTGTGTAGTTTTACAGGAGCAGTGGTCTAATATATGAACCATGGCTGTGTTATCATGGCAGTAATCATTTGACCAACACTGCTCTTTTGGAAGCCTTATAAACTTTTTTTCTCAAGCTATCAGTACCTAAAGCATTCCTGGTTTTTCTTTTACTAAAGTACAGTTTAAAAATTATTATGTTGGATTTTTTTCCTCTATTTAGCCACAAATCAAAAGTATTTTCTTCGGTTTTGCTAGTGTTCACTATAGAATTAAACCTGACATTATAAACACTAAATGTATTTGTGTTAGAGGAAGTAGATCTTTTAAACTTTCATTCTTCAAGTTGTCCGCTTGTCAAAATCAGAAAGAAGAGGGGAGGGAAATCACATATTGTCTGGTAACAAACAAACAAACAAATAAAACACAAAGGATTTTTCTTTTCAAATGTGGCATGTACTCCAGAATAATTCTTGCCCTGGGAACACTTGATTAATCTCAGCAGCTTCCACTTTTCCCGGTCGGGTACTGTCCTGTCACTTCTCCTGGTAATTGCAAATACAAAGCTGTTTTACATACAATAATAGGTAAGTGAGTTGGTGTTCCTGCTCATTTTGCCAAGCTGCAGAAGGGTATTCTCAAGTATATTGCACATTACTGGAGAGTGCATTTACCCAAGGGAAAACGTGCCCCAAAATAATTTATGATCAGCCCTGTTCTAGCAAAACACAAGGAACATGTTGTCCTCTCTGGAGCACTGTGACGCAGTTTCAGTCATATAAAATTAGACAAGGCTGAGACTGGTTCCACTGAATGGTTGTATGATGGACACCTGGTTTTGAGTCCTGCACTGGATTTGTGATTTCGTTTGGGTGCATTGAGCACTGCTAAAGGACCCAAGCGTGTCACACACATGCACGTGGGTTAGTAGGGACAGGTTCTGCAGATTTCTTCCCTAAAGCATTGGGAGGTTCATGGCTTCAGTGCATGCTCTATTAGACCCATAGCTCACTTGATTGAATTGGGATACAATCTGCTAATATTTTTTTCTCTCTCTCTTTTTCTGGTGGTTTTTGTTTGGTTTGTTTTTTTTTTTTTTTTTAAATTGGGAAGGAAGGAGAGATTTGGGGGGTGGGGGGAAGAGAGAGAGAAAGGGACAGGGGAAGAATGACAGAGAAAAAATCCCCTGATACCTTCAGCCTTCAGCAGGGAAGATGATGATCCCGGTGGTCAGTCTTCCAACACTTTACAACTCACCTCTCTGAATTCTTATAGACAGTGAGGCCCTGTATGGGAAACTAAACTATAAAGAGATAATTATATGGAGAATGGTGCATGCATGCATATATAATATTTTTAATGTATACTTGTATATAGACTATCTATATAAAATTTTTATATACACTTATAAAATATAAGGCAGCCTTATGCAAGAGAACTGTCAGATATTTCCAGGATTCTTCCACTACTGAAGCTACTGCAAATCAGTGGAAAGCTACAAAATAGCAGGATAATTAAAGTGCTAATCAGAGGGCTAGTCTCCCCCTCTCTGCCTCTTGGAGCACAATGTTGAGGCTTGACCATGATAAGTTTGGAAAACACATGTAGGGTATGAAAGCTGGCCTCGCTACCACAATCTTAGGCCTTCAGTTGCAATGAAAAGGTTTACTGAATAGCAAAATGTACAGGGAACCCTCAAGTATGCTTAATTACACTTTTCTATAGTGCAAGAACCAGGGGGCTTTCAGTTCTTTTAACTAAGAGATACCTAAGAAGGCAGAAGGAAATAAAAGAGCATGGGCTGGGACTGGCCTTGGAAACTGGAGCTATCAGCTGCCCACTGTGAAGAGATCCCTAACTGGTGATGTTTTCCAAATTTTCATTGCACAGGCTGAACTTTCTGAGGTAGGTGCTTGCCTCAGGCTTGAATTATTATTTTTTACCCTAGCATCCCCAGTTGTGTTTGTAGACATCACAATGTGATCTTTAATGGTGCAGTTACATGCTTTTCTCTTCAACTCTCATCTTTAGAGCATTGGATTTTAGGGGTAGGGAGTGGGGGGAGAAAGGGGACAGCACACCACTGTCCTTCACCTGCTGCAGCGCTGGTGTTGGCAGTGCTTCTGGCCTTGTCCCATGTCTTCTCCACAGAGCCAGGAAGAATTGATTGCTCTGCAGGGGATTGCCAGCGGTGCTCATGGTGCAGCCCACAGCCCAGCTCAGGAGTGCAGTTTCTTTCCAAAGGTCATAAAGTCTTTGGGTCAAACCTTCTTGTTTCTGGGCAAACTGATGTTGGCCCAGAGAATGAAGATCTACTGCCAAAGGGCAGCAAGGGGAGACAGTATCTGGCGTAAAGAAATATATAATTGTTGTTTGCTTATACTTAGTACCAAAAAGTTATACAACAACACATGGTCAACACTGACCAGCAGATCTCATTATAACCCTGACTTCCATAGGCACAGTAGTCCTTGAAAACTGTGCATTGACTGTTACTATGTTGTAAAATACTGTGTGTAAAATATAGGGCATAAAAAAATCACCATTTGTGTTAAAATACAGTAGAAAAAATATGAATAGAGAATTAAATGTATTTTTTCAAAATTAGAAAAATGTTTTTATTGTCCTTAATGTTTTTTCCCCTTCAGTTTTTCTCCTACTGGTTTTCCACCAACACAACGATGTTTTGGGGCAAAATGCTGGTTTTGCAGAGACCAGATTTGCATTTATAAACTTCAACCCACAAATACACCTCTGAGACTTTGCATTTTTGCCTTGTTGAAAAACAGGTTTTACTTTGTTTTGCATTTTAAAAAACAATGATAAATGTTAAAATGAAGCTGCTTTTCAGAAGACGTGCCTTCAGTACAAATGTTTGGGGCCAGGACAGAAGTAAAAATGAAAATCTGTAGCCTTGTTTGGGGAGTGCTAGTCTTCATGATGCAAGAGCTCTTCCTGATTTTACCTGCAAAATGTTCTAATTGTGGTGAAATTGTTGCCGGTTCATTTGAATGGATTAGTAGAGCTGGATTCTGATCCTCCTGATGGAAAAGTCCACTGAAACTTTGTCATTGCTTTTGAATGAAAAATGTGCTGATCCAGTGCATGAGAAAACAAAAGAGAAACTGATTGAGGAAGAGCAAGACCAACTACACTGTTCTGCCTGCAGGGATGGGAATAGTTGTGGGGAAGGAGAGGACTAATATGACTTCACCTCCTGCCTCCCTGTTGTCCTGCAGTGTCTCTGTGGTCACTCCAGCTCTGAAAAGCAAACATAAATAAGGTAAGTGCTAAACTGGTGAGGAAGGGGGAATTAAAAACCAAACCTAAAGCTGTAGGTCTGAGAATCTATGAAGAGCTTGCTTTTCATTAAAAAAAAAAAATTATTTTATTAAAAAAAACCCAAACTGGTGTCTGATTTGCCACTGCTGGTGCAGGCCACTGCAAATGGCAGTTTTGGGATCCAGCTGGGATTGGCCCGATCCTTGGAGAGTGCCAATGGTTCTGCCAAGAAAAACAGTTTTCAATAACAACCTGGCCTCTGTGGGAACCTCACAGGCAGGGGCTGTCTGTAAGATATTTTGATGCCATGCATTTCCTCCCCATCTTTTTCGCGATCCCGTTGCTGATTTGCCTGGGGCTGATTTGCCTCCTCCAAAGAGCACCTGTTTTCCTTCATTTCAGTGCTTTCCAATTTGTTTCTGCTTGAAAATGCTAGTCTATAGTTTAGAGCAAAGCGAATAGCTAAAATATTTTTAGTTTTGCAGGAATAATAGCAGGTTTTTTTGTTTGGCTTGTGCTTGACCTAAAATGAACCACTTTATTTACTTTGGAAATATATGTTTTTAAATGTAGCCTTTTTTTAAAACAACAACTGGAAAGTAAACTTTGAAAGTTTAAAAAAGTGAGAGTGAATTTTTTGATCACAGTCTATTTTTTTCATGTTTTAAAATCAAAGCTATTCAGTACATTCAACATGAACTTGCACAGACTTTAATTGACTAAAGTCTTTATTTTTGATGAGTAAATTATCTGTCTAAAGAATCTGACATCCTTCTGTATGAAGATTTCGTGTTACAGAACCTGATGCTGTTCATTTTGATTGCCATGGTATCTGATCACTTTGCCTGAGGTTCCCTCTGTTTGGTTGAAGGGAAGTAAAATGTCGTGTGTTTCCAAAGTGGGATTTAGGACCTAGAGTTACTTCAGACAGCAGACCTTCTGGTGTGACCACATGACCCACTGCAGAACACATGGCTGTTCTTTATTGATTTACTTAGTGTGTGGGTTGTCTGACAGGAAAATCCTTTTGTCTTGGGAGGTTTACAACTTTAGACACTGCTCCTAATTTCTTTGTTTATTTTCAACGTGTTTTATGTTCTGTAGATTTTCTGGATATTCAGACTTTCTCAGAACTTTGGGTAGATGTATCTTCAGAAAAAGACCAAACACAACTCTAAAGGATTTGTTTGTGTTTCCCTGCTTTTTCTGCCAAACCACAGCTGCACATGAACTTGGGGACTGTCCTATTCTTCAAGCAGCTGTGCCCTGGGGAGTATTTAGCAAGTACAGATGACAAGACACGTCTAAATTAGTTCCTTGTGTATCTTGACCTGTGTCTAGAGTTGAAATGCCCCATAACTAGGTGGCTCCATATTCTATTCAGATTTAATGTTGACCTTTAGAACTACATGAATAACAAGGATAGTGTGGACTTAACAAATTATCATTCCAGTACTATTATGTAATGTACTATAATGTAATGAGTGGCGATCCCAAAATTTTGCTGAGGTGACCCCACATGGATATTTACAGCAACATGCAAAGGCAGTCTAGCCTTCTTTGCACTTTCATGTACCCAGAAGCCATGGATGACATGAGCAAAACGTTGCTCATCACCTGATGGACATTTATCCAGCTTTATGTTACACAGAGAGGCAAACATACTGCAGAGCCATCATGTAAGAGGGACGCCTGTGGTACCGTTTTTTGGTGGATACTCTTCTGTCCACATGACAGGAAAAGGAGTGCCAGAAAAAAGGACAGTAGAGAGGGTGCTGTAGGCTGAAGCTCAGTCCATTCTGCTAGAAGTAATTTGGGCACTTGTGATGTGAAGTCATTTCAATTCACCAGGCTATTTCTTATCTATTATATTATCTGTACCAGATTTGATTAGAAACGCTATGCCAGATTCAACAGCTGAGCATCGTAAGTGTACTGCCTAGTAAACATAGTTTATATTTGAGATAATATTGCATTTCCGCTGATCAAATCCAAGTATATTCACAACATTAATTTTTATGCTTACAGGAATTCTACCTAACCTATTTAATACGTCGCATGGAGCTAAAATCTACTGAGATCAAAAACATAATCAAATCATCTTGCAAGCTCAATATCAGTTATTAGAATTGTTTAGTTACCCATAAGCAGAGTGAAATACTTCTCTGCTCCTGTACCTGAACTGTAATAGTCTAATGTTTAATCAATTTTTAATTTAAGATCTGTTATCTAATTTAAACTTGCTTTGAGTTTTAGCTGCTGTGCTTGGAAATGGTGTATAAAGGTGTCACTTGCACATACTGACTGATCTGGAGGAGTTGCCATTAGAATAGAATAGAATAGAACAGAATAGAATAGAATAGAGTCGAATTGAATCGAATCGAATCGAATCGAATCGAATCATTAAGGTTGGAAAAGACCTCTAAGATCATCAAGTCCAACCATCAACCCAACACCACCATGCCTACTAAACCGTGTCCCAAAGTGCCATGTCTACACTTTTTTTGAACACCTCCAGGGATGGTGACTCCACCACTCTCTGGGCAGCCTGTTCCAATGCTTGACCACTCTTTCAGTAAAGAAATTTTTCCTAATATCCAATCTAAACCTCCCCTGACGCAACTTGAGGTCGTTTCCTCTTGTCCTATCACTTGTTACTTGGCAGAAGAGACCAACACCCACCTTGCTACAACCTCCTTTCAGGTAGCTGTAGAGAGCGGTAAGGTCTCCCCTCAGCCTCCTCTTCTCCAGGCTAAACAACCCCAGTTCCCTCAGCCGCTCCTCATAGGACTTGTGCTCCAGACCCTTCACCAACTTCATTGCCCTTCCCTGGACATGCTTCAGCAACTCAATGTCCTTCTTGTACTGAAGGGCCCAAAACTGAACACAGTACTCAAGGTGCGGCCTCACCAGTGCCAAGTACAGGGGCACAATCACTTCCCTACTCCTGCTGGCCACACTATTTCTGATACAAACCAGGATGCTGTTGGCCTTCTTGGCCATCTGGGCACACTTCCGGCTCATATTCAGCCGGCTGTCATCCAACGCCCCTACGTCCTTTTCCACCAGGCATCTTTCCAGTTACTCTTTCCCAAGCCTGTATCATTGCATGGGGTTGTTGTGGCCCAAGTGCAGGACCTGGCACTTAGCCTTGCTGAACCTCATACAATTGGCCTCGGCCCATCGATCCAGCCTGTCCAGATCCCTCTGCAGAGCCTTCCTACCCTCAAGCAGATTGACAGTCCCACCCAATTTGGTGTTATCTGCAAACTTACTGAGGGTGCACTCTATCCCCTCATCCAGATCATTGATAAAGATATTAAACAGAACTGGCCCCAACACTGACCCCTGGGGAACACCACTTGTGACCAGTCACCAACTGGATTTAACTCCATTCACCACAACTCTCTGGGTTTGGCCATGCAGCCAGCTTTTTACCCATGGAAGAGTACACCTGTCTAAGCCATGAGCCACCAGCTTCTCCAGGAGAATGTTGTGGGAGACAGTGTCAAAGGCTTTACTAAAGTCCAGGTAGATAACATCCACAGCATTCATACTTTTAACACTTCTAAAGTTTAGGAGTATTTGTACCTAGGGGCCTTGTTCAGTCTGTTACTATAAAGGATGCAAATGACTGATACTGAGGCATGGAGCAAGGCCACAGCAGAGCCCTGGTTATGGGGGCATGGGGACAAGATGGAGGGGCTTGATCCTGTGTAAAGCTTGGGGCACAGCTCTAGGGAGAGAGAGCAACAGCTGAGGATGAGCTTGATGCAATAGTTATTAGCTGTTGGTTTGGGAATTAGCACTGCTTCTAATAATCACCTCTACTGAATCACCTTGGACTAACACCAATACAAGCACTTTCTGTAGTCCCGCAGGAAACAAATACTCCGTGGGACAGAACCTCTGATGTCTTGGCACATCAAGTGAATTCACTGTCTGCTCTCATACAGTTTCCAGCAGTTTCACCTGCTTTAACTCTGGAACTGCGCTTCTCTTAGTCTGGTCTTTGCTGAGCAATGTTTATCAGTACTTTAAACACAGGATCCTTGAATAAGCATATTAAAACTTTGCATAATAGAAACTTAACTGGAGCTAATTAAACCTGACTAACATGAAAGATTAGGAATACAAAAGGTGTATTCTCCAAGTGATGCCTCATTTGTCAACATTTATTGTGTTTATCTGCTTGTAGAAATGACGCAGGACTGCCTATATGGAGAGAAGTGAGGTTTTTTTTTAAGGGTTTCTAAGTACCACATGGTTCAAAAAAGCTCAGGCAGAAATGCATCCACTGATTTCCTATTTCTGTTTCTCTGTTAAAGTGAGCAAGTAAATGTTTGAAAATAATTGTTTTTTCAAATTAGTGCATTCATAAATGTATCATTTGTTTATTTGTTTCTGAATGCTACAGCTGTTTTGCACAGTAAACATCCAGCTAATATGTTTTCACTTGCCAAAACCCCTCCAGAACTGTATACCCAATAGTTATTGTTTAGCTAGAGATGATGCTATCTGTAGCTGAAAATAGTCAATACACTTCCCTTATTTTGATCCAAATACAGATATAATATGGTGAAAACATATGGCTGAAAAAATGTGTGTGGTGGGGACCAGAGCTGAACCTTGTTACATGTCCTTCTATGTCCAGACCTCTCTGAGGTCTCTCAGAGTTCGGTGTGTGCAGGGGAGACACAGCATGGCCCAGGGAGGGAAAATCAAGAAGTCATGTGGAGCCGTGGGTGAATAAATAATATAACTGTTCTGCAGAAAGGATTAATGCAAACACAGAATAATTTAGCCTGGAAGGGACCTCTGGAGCCACTCTGCCCAAAGCAATGCGAACTCCAAAGTTACATTAAGTTGCTCAGGGCTTTGTTCAATAGTTTTTGGATGTCTCCAAGGGTGGAGGTTGCACAGCATTTTTGGACATCTGTTCCAATATGTGACCACACTTATTGTGAAGTTTTTTTTTATCTAGTATCTAACCGGATTTTCTCTTGCTGTAGATCTTGCCTAAATGTATCCATCTTAATAAGAATTGTCCAGTTTCCCTCTGTAGTGAATAGAAAGAAAGAACCACCTCTTGAGGTCTTTTTAGATGGGATTGAACATCTTCAGGATGTGCCTCAGATGCAGAGGGAGCCCATATAACACAGAAAAATGGTCATAGGGCACTTCTAGATAGTCAAAGTCAGGTGAGAAAGATCCTGTCTGGTCTGACAAAGACAACTCTGCATGTGCTCTAAGTGGACGCTCAGGAAGAGTATTATTGGAGCACCTTCTCACTGGGTCTAAAGGACTTTAGACAGTATTCTAGGTAAATGCAGCCTTTTTTGCTGTTTGGGGTTGTTTTAGTACCTTGCCTTGTATTCCCCAACTTAGTTAGCTCCCAATGCCCAACTCCTGAGCCCTCACAAAAGACGATGGCTTCTCTTCTTGGCTGTCTAACTCTGAAATATTTAACTCTCATAGAAGTGAGCAGTTAGTGGGTTTCCTCTCCAGAACAAGTCTGTAATTTGGAAGTCTCGATCTTTTTTAACTAGATAATTTTTAGTGGGATGATTATTTCATTATACAGTCCATTCATTACTCACTGATGCTATAAATGGCTTATTCTGTGGGTAGGTACTATGTATATTAGTATTCTCTTGGAATACTTTTAGCGTTATTTTTTGCTATTTCTTAGTGCTTAATTATATATTATAGTCCATACTACATGCATAGTGCAAATGGGATTTTTTTGTTTACCATTTATTGATTCCTTGTACTTTATTGCATATTCATTTCTGTTTCATCTCGGTGTGAGATTGTCAAGTACCGGCATATGAACAGAACGATTCACACCACGGGTCTGAAGAACTAGGCTGAGGTTAGTATTCCTTCTTCTAATAGTAGAACACTTTTAGTTTTAGCCCAAATAATCTTTCCTTTAAAAAAATTTTTTTACTTGCTTATTTTTTCACACTGGGAATTTTACTTAGTGAGAAAAAAGGTTGGTTTTTATGCAGTGAACTACTGGAGGAAAAGCAGAAAAGAGCATCAGAAAAGCAGAGAGGGAAAGAGGCAGTAGAGTAGCTCTTGAGAAAGAACTGGAAGCAGAGGAATGATTTCAGCCAAGGGCTCAAAGTCCTTGGAGGAGCACAGCAGCCTGGATGGAGGAACAGCAACGGCACTGCCTGCATTGTCAGGGGAGCATCCCTCTGTGAGGAACTTGCTTTAGCTATAGGAGATGGTTCTCCTTTCCAAGTAGGAAAGATACACTCAGACTGCTAAACCTGGTTTCACAGTGGAGAAGTTTGGGACCCACTTGTTCATGCCTATTATTACTACTCCTCCTCCTCCTCCTAATCAGCAGCATGACAGTAACAATAGAATCCTTATCCAAATGTCTCCAGAAATCAAGATAGCTAAGATCTGTGTGGGACCGAATCATGAAGTTCAGGCTGGTTCATGTTCAAGGGCAATCCATGTTTGACTCTTTCTTTTCTTTTATATATGTTGTAGAGTTGGTAAGGCCATTTGTAAACTTATTTCAGAAACTAACATCATACAAGAATATACAGAAAATATTTGGTTTTTTATGATCTGAATCTACTTATGCAATTAGTCTAGATGAAAGCTTTGACACTGCAAATTTTAAGGAAAATATGGTTGTCTGGCTTTCACTTCTGGGTTAATGTGCTGGCTTATAAGGCTTTGCTTAAGAAGTTATTTGGGATTGTTTTGTTTTATGGTTATGTGGATTGGAATAATATTTTTTTACTATCCTCTTAGACACCAGGAAGCTTAATTAAACAGAAAAAAAGAAAATTAAAATAAAGCAAGTCTGGACTTGATAGGCCAGATGCACTTGTGCTGGGAAGAGAAGGATAAATTGCAGCTCTTTTCCAGCACAGGGTTCTGAGGAAGGCTACATGGTGTTTCCACAAACAGCTCTCATTAAAGCTTCCCCTTCTGGAGGCGGCATCTGTTCCCAGACTGCATTCTCTGTTCAGCCTGCCAAATTAATACAACAAACACATCCACTGCTGCCATTGTCCTGGCACCGAGTGGGGCAGGCAAGTGGAGGGAGCACGGCTGAAGTACTATGCATGCTTCATCTCCTCCAGGCATGAGTCCTCGTTGCAAGCGGACGGAGAGAGAGCAGGTGTCCATCTCCCTCTGTTCTTCCTGCTCAGTATCTTCAGTCTCAGGCTTCCCCCCAGCCTGAACATACCTGTCCTCAACCACATGCCAGAGTCCTTCCATTTAATCCGGGTCCTTCCCCCAGTCTTGCAATATTACCTTTGCCTAAGCCCTTTCAGTCTTTCCTAAACCTTCCCAGTTGAATTCTCCATCCTTTTTACCAAAGTCCCACAGCTCCATTTTTTGTTGCTCCATGAGCAATTTTCACCATACTTACGGCAGTACCCAAACCAGTATTTAGAAATTACAGTGAGGGCAAAACAGAAAGTGGCAGAAGCAAAGGCCTTCAGTAATTTTAAATTATCCTTGCAGACAAGCAGGTTATTAACTGCTCGCTCAGACTGGTCTGTTGAAACATAAAACCTTGGCTTCACCAAGGGCAAGTCCTGCCTGACTAACCTGGTGGCTTTCTATGATGGAGTAACTGCATCAGCGGACAAGGGAAAAGCAATGGATGTCATCTATCTGGACTTCCAAAAAGCCTTCGACACAGTCCCCCACAACATCCTTCTCTCTAAATTGGGGAGATATGGATTTGATGGGTGGACTGTTTGGTGGATAAGGAATTGGTTGGATGGTCGCATCCGGAGGGTAGTGGTCAATGGCTCGATGTGCAAATGGAGACCGGTGACAAGTGGTGTCCCTCAGGGGTCCAGACTGGGACCAGTGCTGTTTAATATTTTCATCAACGACATAGTCAGCGAGATCGAGTGCACCCTCAGCAAGTTTGCAGATGACACCAACCTGAGTGGTGCAGTTGACACGCCTGAGGGATGGGATGTCATCCAAAGGGACCTGGACAGGCTGGAGAGGTGGG
>VYZW01057037.1:0-14581 GCA_013401315.1 Balaeniceps rex | reverse complement strand
TGTTCAGCCTGGAGAAGAGAAGGCTGCGGGGAGACCTTATTGCGGCCTTTCAGTACTTAAAGGGGGCTTATAGGAAAGACAGGGACAGTCTTTTTAGTAAGGCCTGTTGTGACAGGACAAGGGGTAATGGTTTTAAACTAAAGGAGGGTAGATTTAGGCTAGATATAAGGAAGAAATTTTTTACAATGAGGGTGGTGAAGCACTGGAACAGGTTGCCCAGAGAGGTGGTGGAGGCCCCATCCCTAGAAACATTCAAGGTCAGGTTGGATGGGGCTCTGAGCAACCTGATCTAGTTGAAGATGTCCCTGCTCACTGCAGGGGGGTTGGACTAGATGACCTCTAAAGGTCCCTTCCAACTCAAAGCATTCTATGATTCTATGATTCTATGAAAACCGGTAGGAACTCCTGTAGGGGAAACTTCTCTTTTACATTTTTTATGTATTTTATCTGCCCTGGAAAGGTCTAACGTATTGCAGATATAGATCTACCCCAGGCTTTCATGTCATCAGATTTTCCAAAGAGAACAGTCAGGTTTCTTCAGCATTACAGTGCAAAACTTCCAAAAGAAAAGCCTGACACTGCAGGTTGTTGTGTGGCCTTTCCATATGTGTCTGTTGTAAATAGCCAGGCTCATGAACCCAGGAGGCAACAAAGAAACAAACAAAAACCCCAAATAAAATCAATCCTTCATCAGGAGGTACACATAAACTGGTCTATTGGGTCTGTGCCCTATTTGGAGCAGTAAATAAAACATATTCTGATAAAATTTGCCATTAGTTGCTTTTTCATCATAAGGATTATGGAGAATATCATCAAGGCTTCTGATTTTACTGACTTTTCCCTTCTGTAACGTTCAGCTTTGCATGAAGTCTCACCTCATTCCCCCCAACTGTTCAGCTGTTGCAGGGCGGCAATAGAAAAAGGATAATAGGATAGATAATATGTTTCTCTCGGGAAAAGACAGTCATAACCATGATTGAAAGTCATGAGATGTTGCACATAGATGCACATGAGGCATTTAATATTCAAGCTTTCAAGTTAATTGTATATTTTTAAAATTAGGCTAATTTAAAGTATACTTGACTTGAATATTAAAGCAATATCCAAAACTTTTCTTCAAGTAAAAAAATGACCTAAAAAGACCCAGAGAAATTTCAAAATCCTTTATTTTTCTCAGGAACAGATTTGAAGAGCCTAAAGCCTACCTACCTCTTTCACATTCAAAGAGATCTAAGTGCCAATATTTCTTAGGCTTTTGGAGATCTTACTTTACTTAAGCAGGAACTAATGAGCTATCTCCCCACGTGCTCTGCTGGTAGAGACAATGTTGAAGTATGGCATCCCTGTACCAGAACACCTCAGAGGAGGGCAGTTGTTTAAAATTCTTTGGCTTAACTCAATTCCTTGTCCCCAAAACCTTGGAGTAGGAGCAGTTAAATTTTATCATTATATGGCCTGTAGTTCCAGGTATCAGGCCAGATTATCATAAAGATTTTGTTGGACCTTAGTGTCTGTTAATCCTGTCCAAAGCCCTCTGGTGCTTGACATTTGCTTATGAGGCTCTTCACTTACACAATGGTATGTGCTGTCAGCACAGACAGAGCTGTAGTGCTGCTCTTTAAATAGAAGAACTTGCTTGCTTTGGCGCAGAGCTGGTGGCTCACGTCTTCTTTCATCAGTCATTTTGCCACTCAAAACCTTTAGGCAGTTTTATATACAAAACAACAATATGTGCTTGATATTTTAATTACTTGGTTGGCCATGAAGTTATTCTTCGGCAGAAACACAACCAATAGCAAGTGCTAGAAAGTGATCAGGGCAGGATCGGATTAGCTCAGTAGTCCTTAGGAGCCTGGGAAAAATCCTTGTCAGTCCAACGATAACAACACTCAGAGATAAGGTTTGTAGGCTGCTGGCTATGGTTTTACGTCAGTCTACTAATGGACTTAACAGAAAAATAAGGGAAGAAAAAAGATGTACCCATCAATAATGAGTGAAATTCTTGATATAAATGAACATTTTTATACTAACCAGTGAGGTTTCTGACTTCCAACACAAAAGTGTTTGCAATGCCTGTTGTCAAATCCTTACATAGCCATGGTATGGCCAATGCAGATGGTTTGTGATGACCAATTCTTGACAGTCCCTTCGTCAAGCTCAAAATACTTTTGCTATTGGGCCAATAAGCAAATCTTGCCTATATAAAACCACCTTAGGTTATATAAATTTAAGTAAGGATGAACTGTGAATAAACACTAAGTTTCTATGTATAAATTCCAGGTGGCTACCAACAATTTTTCCATAAAATATTTATATTACATAAAGTTATGTATTTGTCACTTTATTCCATTTCCAATTCCATGCTTTTTTTTTTGTCTGCTGTATTCTATAAATTTTTTTGAATATTGCTTGGTCAATTAAATAAACAATGTACAAAAATGTACAAAATAATAAAGGGTTTGTGCCTGGCTTAACTTTTTAAGGACTTGTGCCTTTTGACATAGGTAATTGTTTATTTTATATCTGTCTTCAAATCACTCTCTGCAGAGCTGAACCTCTCAGAAAATGAGTAATCATTTAAAGAGGAAATTTACTGGAAATATTTAATAGCTATTGGGGCTCTGTGCAAAAGCATCCCACTGACAGGCTGTCTGTGCATTTCTCTGTAATGATACTCCTCCTCCTTCCACTCTTCCTTCTTGTTTGTTCCAAGTAGTAACTTTGGCAGAAAAAAAAAGAGAAAAATCTGTGCTTTAAAAATCCCACGCCATCAGAGGATTTCCCCTTGCTAGAAGTTTTCTTAATGATGAGCAGCTCTAAGAAGCCAGCTTCTTGCGGGAAAACATCTAAAAATCTGTAAATTTCATGACATCACTATATTACTGGGGCAAATGACCAACATGACGTTATTGCTTCAAGGAAGAAATAAATTACCCTGCACCAGAGGAGTCGCTGCCACTGGAAAGCCCTGGCAGTAGCCACTGCTGCGTCTCCCCTTGTGTCTGTTTGCAAACTTGAGACCTTATAACTGTGATCAGCCCCTTGCAGTTCCTTAGGAAATTACTGTTGCGTCAGTCAGAGGTGTCTGAGCTGTGGCCCCTTGTGGATCTTGTGCATGAGTAGCAGGACCTCCACAGAGTGCTCACACATGGATATAATCCCAACTTCATAATCCAGAGAGGGAAAACAGCTCCTGTCTTAAAGTGTAGAAGCTCAATATTTGACAGACAAAAAAGAAGAGGGAGACTGAGGGGAGAGGTGCCTCTGGCATCAAACTGTGGTTCCACTTGGAAGCCTCTCAGGAGAGTTGAACCTTTCACCCCAGCCCCCTTACCTTCCCAGAGGCCACTTTTCCATCACTGCCTACCTTCCCTGCTCCACGACTCTGTTCTGTGGCATCCTCTGCACAGGAGTCCTTGGCTCCTAACCTCTCCTGCTGCTGAGTCCCTGCTCAGCTCATGCCAGAGTGTGCCACCCCAAAGCAATGGGCTCCTTCCTATCCTAAATCTCTTCTCTCCCAAGGGTATTCTGCCCCTCTAAGCCTCTTCTCCAGCCTTTCCTCTCCTGCTTCTTTTGCTGCACCTGGGTCTTGCATCTCCATCAGGCAGGCTCCAGCAGCAAAGGAGAGTGGACACATATAAGGTGAGCACCATAGCTGTGGCAGTACCGACACACTGATTAGGCTGAACTTTTCCCTGGCTGTTTCTGGTGCTGCCAAAAGGGCTGTGGATTGCTTGTTTTTCCCTGCACAGCAGCCATGAGTCAGGTACTGTACTGTCAACAGGATGGGCTAAATCTCACAATGAGCTTTTAAATCTGCCCTTGTCTATTTTCACATGGTATAACTATGGGTAGAGTATTAAAGTATGGAAGCAAAGAAGAAAGGAAGAAAGGAAGGAGCCAAGGAAGGATGGAAGAAAGAAAGGAACTCCCTTTGCTTACTTATGTAGTAGTAGGTATGTCCTCTGGGTCATGTCACCTGCTCCAGTGCAGGGCTGAAGAAGGTCATCTACTCCTTTTTTTTGATGTGATTCCAAGGATGGAGAATACATGGGTAAATCTCAAGTCCCAGAAAACAACACAAATGCAAGAAAATGACTAGTTCCATGCATTGCTTCTAAAGTCCTGAAGGAAATGCCAAGAAGTCTTTAATTCGGAACTATTTTGACCAGACTAGATTAGTTGGTCACACTGGTGTGGACGGTCTGTGCAAGGCTAATTTTAATGTGAAAAGTTTTCTTTTGGTTTCTGGGTATAGTTTCTCTTCCCCTCCTGTTTTTTTAAGACATTCTGTTCTTCTACTTCCTTTGTAATGTTTTTATTTGCAAAGCCTATTTAATTTGATTGTTGGTCTCAGTTATTTAATATCTTTGTACAGTTTGCCAGTAATGCAAAATAAATGATTGCTTCTTTAAATGTATTTTTGTTTCTTAACTATTGGAAATGTAAACACTTGTAGCTGTAGCAATACAACTTCACTGTATAAGTCAAAGTGTCTCAGGGAGAACTCACCCCATACCGTGGGATTCCACATGCCATAGAGAAACTGAAGAAACTAATAGTTGTTGAACCACCCTCAGAAGTACTGCAAACACTAGACAACACTTTATGACAAGCAACTGCACCTTGCCAACTGAGATTTTCAGATAATGTGGTCCTGTGTAGGACTTGGTAGTTGTCAGATTGCAATTTTCCAGTCTGGATTATTCTGCCATTAAATAGGTGGTGGGAACCTCCCTGTTCCTCTTCCATTTTAACAGAAAGGCATGGCTTGATTTAAGCAGGAGGTCTTTTTCTAGCTTGAGCAGAACACATCACTACTTCTTTAGTGTAATTGCATCCATCCCTATTCTCCTGTTGACACTGTGCTCAAGATAATGAAGTTGTTGCTCAGACTGAGTCATCACTGAGCAAATGAATGAAAAATGCTCTTAAACACAGGACATAAGACCTGGTTTGAGCACAGTGATTATAAATACTATATATTGTTTAAGGTCACCTTACCTTGTTAAGAATAATTTCCCTACAGTGTTCTCTGCAGTTATATTGTAAATCTAAGTCACTTGTATGTTTTAATTTTTTTTTCTTTTATGTTTCGTGGGAAATAACATTGCATTTTCTTATTCCTATTTGATTGTTGGAGAATTAAAACCTGAGAGACTTACAGTTAGATGCAGTCTAAAGGACTGATTTTTTCTCAAACTGATGGTCACAGTTATAAGTACCCTGTCCTGAACTCACTTCCATTTGCTTCTTTACTTCCCCAAATTAAATAAGATAACAGAAGTTTCAGAGTATTTATGATTGGAGAGGTGAGGTTAGCCAGAAATGAAGCTCATACTTGTCTCCTGTAAATTTGGTGGGCAAGATGCAAGAAACTTGTTTAACTAATTATCAGTATTTCCTCTTTGCAAGTTATTAGTGACCTTTTAGGCAACTTGAAACTGTTGCTTCATAAACCTCTTGGAGGAATAGACAGGCAAATCATATGACTTTATACAGCTGAGGATCAATAAGGGAAATCACTGAATCTTAATTACTAATTGATTAATGACAAAATATTACAGACTCATAAAACTGTTGAGATTTGGATTATATGCTGGCACTGTTAAAGGATATTGCACTCAATGATTCACAAGGTCTTCTGCTGTCTTCTGTTCTAAATGATGAACCCAGAAGCCAGCAATCGAGAAATCTCTTCTTACAATGCTGTTATTAAAAGCACAGAAGCATGGACATCTAAGCAAATCTTTCAGCTGCTTATGATAATACTTACAAGTATGAAAGGATGTCTAAAACACATCCTTATATGTCGAAAATATCCTCTCTGTGACTTTGTCATTCTTGGCTCTCTATGAGAAAACACGCTCTATTCCTCAGCATGATTTAATTTTTTTCAGTATCTAGAATGTTTCTGAAGCGTAGTAAGTGTAACAGATTTGAAAAATTAAACTGCTTGTAGGCAGGGCAAGAGGTATCTATGGGGAGACTGTGTATTGTCTCCCACAGCATGTTATTTTGAGCACCATCAAGCAGTACTAACAGGAGGTTGCAGCCCTTCTCCCATTTCTGAATTGCATGCAAAACCCCAAATTCAAGGAAAAAGATAACCATCACAGGAAACATAAGTTATTGTTTGGAAGAGTAGACTGCAGTGAAGAACAGCAAGAACACAGACTTTGCTTGGAAAAGGTGGTTTAGTTGCCACTCTTCAGACCTTCATCTGTGCCATGCAATACAAGAGGTGTTTGCACTGTGGGGTTGCTTAGCTTCCGGACACCACTGCTCCCCAGACCCTTCTTCAGTGCATGCTTAACAATGCTACAGTTAAGCAATGCTGTGCTACTTGGTTTCTGTCTTTTGAGCAAATTTGAGCGAGTTTCAGAAAGAAATCATCGTTCTGCCTCTTTTCCCCTCCCTCTGCTCATGGCTTAAAGTTCTCAGGATTGCCTAGTGCATCAAGCTCCACACAGAATGCAAGTGCAGTCATCACAGTGTTTCAACAGTGGGAGGGATGTCTGCCTCCTAAATATGTACTTCTGAGAATGTCTGCAAGAAGAAGGAGACCCAGCTTCAACACTTTGGTGTGGTCAAAGCCATTGTCGCAGGAAGGTGCTGCATCACCAGATTATAGGATGGGCTGGGAGGTAAAATCTAGTTTAATTGAATGAAATAAATGGTCAGGAAAGTCTAGGGACTGTAATGCTAAGTTGCTGGGAAGACAGATGTCTTAAGAACTCTCCCCCCATAACTACCTAGGTTATGGGGCTTGTGTTAGTGCTTATTAGGTTACAGAGGTGCATGCTCTTATGAAGTATCTAAAGTCTTTGAGTAATCCAGACAAGGAAAAAAGACCTCTAAGTACAGAGTGGAGAATGTATGTTTTCTAGTCCTAGAATAACCTGTACGGTTGGGAATTCTGCAAAGAGGCAGGCTTGGACCTTTTCCAAGAACAAAATGAAATCAGGAGCTCTCAGATTCTGGGTGAGTACCAAGCTCCTTTTTGCTGCTGTGCACAGCACAAAATCAAGTTTCCTACCTCTGAGGGCACTGGAGGGGTCAGCCCATGGACAGTGTAAGTGTAAGCCCATGGACAGTTTCCTCATCCTGGGGAAACCACCTTCCTGACCATAGTGCCTCCCAGACAGATTCCACCTTGAGTTTAGGCCACTTTTTGAGCAGGCTTTAGAAAGCCCAATTAGTTATATCAGTCACATTGTCACATATAGGTCAGAATTGCCTACCTTCAAAACCGGATTTGGGTTATGAATTCCCCAAAAGATGCCTAAGCTCTCCTATGCCTTCTTTTTCAGGGCGATTTCTCTGTTGATTAGGTAGTCAGCTCCCTCTACAGCACAGTGCTTTGTGTATCCCCTCTAAGACACCCACTTGTCTTGGGCTTTGGAAGACTGGAAGGCTGTGGCCTTTCCACCAAGGATGGAGGGCTGAAAGTCAGGTGCTGCAGAAACTGAGCTTTGATATTGGGACTGGTTGTTTTGGAGAGGTACTAGGGGAGATCACCAACACAGTGTGCGGTCTGGGCGACAATCTCTACCCTTGGCTCGAGCAAGCTCAGGGTGAAGGTTTGCTTCCCTTTTGAAAATCATTCAACCTCTGCTCATTAATATTAGCTGGAGCGTACATTTTAAAACATCCCAGCGGAGCATTCAAAGAATTAGCAGGGTTATCCTCGGCAATCTTCATCTCCAAAGTGCTTTACAAACATTAAGGTCTAGCTTTTGACTGAAGCATTTAGAAAGAAACGTGGTGCAAGGAGTTGTACCCAGTACTCCTCCTGCCCATGCCCAGGAGGGTAGTTGGAGCCCTCTGAGCTCCTCTGACAGGCAAAATGAAAGCCTCCATCACAGACATCAGAGTGAAGGGAGGAGGAATATCCCTATCCTTTCCCCTGTGGTAGGAACAATGGTTTCCAACCATGGGCAGTTCTGAGTTATTTAACCCACATGTCTGGTACAGCTTCTCATTCTTGTAACTGAACTTCATATACTCTTCTGTGTGTGCTTTTAGTAACTAGTAATCATTTACAACTGGAATGAAATAATATCAAAATTTCCTTGAAAGCAATAATCCTAAGTGTCAACTGCTGCTACAATCCAGGGGTGCATGCTTCAACTGTTATGGTCATAACACATAAACTTTGTTTTGGAGGGGGTGTAACTCCTGAAATCTCAGAACAGGGTTTACAGGATAGATGTATATATGCCTCTCTAAGTTACCTATTACATCCTTATGCTTTGCACTTCTCAAGACTTACTGATTTGTACTGTACAAAAACATTTGAATCCAGGCAACAGGCTTGATGACGTGGTCCATGAATATGCTGCTCTCAAGAAAATATATTCACCAACTCCCTGTGTTTATAAGAATTATCATAAAGTAGTAATGTTTTCTCCAGACTGGCAAATCCTTTTGCGTCACTTTGTTTTTCCTGCTGAGAGCCTGATGCTGTTAATCAGTGCTTTGTTGATCCAGCTCTCTCACAGCGTAATGGGTAAAGCTAACATTCTCTGTATATTTATTCTTATGCTTTTTTTTTATATTTCATTTTTCATTATACTGCTTAAACAAATTCATAATGTGGCCCCAAAGAACTTTTTTGTTGTGCCTTGTTCACACTTCTGGTGTGATGAAATTATTCGTATTTCTTATCAGTGCACTTGTGCAAATGCATGGTGAGAAATGATAAAACACTGAAAGAAATTCTCTATGTTAACAGATAAGCTGTGAAGGATCAAAAAGGGTGACCCTCACCTAGATGTAAAATAACATAAATTCCATGAGTTGAAAAACTCCTTAGGATTTTCCAAAGCCTCATCCCAGAAGAAAGATAGTGGCAGAGGTACTTGACAAAATGCCATGTTTTGAAAACAGATTTGAGAAAAATGCAAAACTGATAAATGTTCTCCTTTGAGGTTTTCCAAGTTCCAAGTTTTTTGATGTCAGAAATAACTTTTCATTATAAAATCTAAGCTAGCCAACCATGAAAAAGTTAACATTTCAGTGAAAGCAAATTGCTGAATCCAAAGCACATTTCTGAGGTGAAGGGTTCAGTCATAAACTTTTGGTGGATTTCACCATTTTATTCCAGTTTGGGATAGGAGAAAAGTTCAAAATCTGTAAAAATTTTCTGGGATAGATAAGCCTTTTCCTCTCCAGCTCAGCTGACCCACCGTGGTTTGTTAGCCTCATTGGTGTCTCTATGCTATCCTTCAATCCTACAGAAGATAAAAGAGTCAAATATTAAAGATTTTTTTTGAAAACCTTTAAAATATCTTTGTAAAAATTCAGATGCTGAAAAAAGATATGTGATGTTATAGATTTTTATAGAACCTAACATTTTAAAATGTGTTTGAATGTATTGAAATAACCTTTATGTTCTCAGGGAAACTGAATTTGTGTAAAATCTTACTTCAACAAATTGGCATTTCAGTTGCAAGTCAGTGCAGAATATGGTCCATTTACTATGTATTGACTTCTCAGAGCTTTTTGACTGTGTTGTTTTCTATTACTTTGCTAATGGATCTTACAGGTATTCTGCAAATTTTCATGTCCTTAATCACATAAACATCTCAAAAACTCATCCTTTTTTTTCTCTTAACTTCCTCAATATTCTTTTCTTTTACTCTTTGAACTCCTGAAAAATCTGAGATGGGTTTTGCTGGAAGTGTTCGGTCTTGATTAGTTATATAGTTCTTCTTAACTGTTTGAGGCCTTAGTGAAAGAAAACAAACAAGCAGCAAAGCTGTAGATACTTTGACTAAAATCTTTTTCTTCTTCATCCTTCTGCTGTCAGACTCTGCTTTCTTCTGGTGACGTAAATCATAATTTTATGGATAGACAAATATCTCAACTTCCTGTACAAAGCAGGAGGATGTTTATAAAGCCTTTAAGGATGCCTTCAATGAATGAGAAATAAGAAAAGAGTTTCTGCTGCTGCTTTAACATCACTTTAGGACTCATTCTTATCTGGGCAAACAGAAAGCATTTCAGCCATGGTGGCTAAATGACAAAGCTTGGTGCTGATGGTATTGGATACTGCTATGTGAACGTTGCTCAGGCAGAAGTGGATGGCAGGGCATAAAATGAAAGCTGAGTAAATATTTGTGCTTTTTTCAGTTTGGCAGCCAAACTAGACAAAGGCAGGGGGAAGGGAAGAGGAGAGATTTGGCTCAAACCAAATGTTTGAACTTCTTCAGGATTTCTGTCCAGAGCGAGAGACTGGAAAGGAACAAATGTTTTGTGTTTAACAACATGCTGTCTGGAGAGGGCTGGAGGAAAGCATTAGCAGCTGCTGTCTCCCCTTGCATCCCATGGCCAGGGTGTCCAGCCTGGGGCCAGTGGGCTGAGGGACAGTGACTGCATCCTTCTCAACTGCGACTCAGGGGCTTGGTGGCTCTTACTCTCTGAAGAGCGCTCAATCCGTCATAGCGCTTTGTCTGAAGTCAGGTTGATGTCTTTCAGTTCATTTGTTCTCTTTGCATTGTTCAGCTGGGGGTAGCTATGCAAAAGCTACCTATATCGAAGACTAAGATGCTGTGTCTTACCTGCGCTCCCCACCAGGCCAGAAAGGGAGCATCACTGTTTTCGTGAAGGTGACACTATCTAGTACAGAACAGATCATGGTCTAGAAGACACTGAGAGCACCCAGACCCAGAATTATCTTAATTTAAATCACTCTCCTCAGAGGTGAAAGATGTGGTTCTCAGGTCCTCAAGCGCAGACACTCAGTCTGTAAACACTGAACAAATGGCCTAACTACGTGGCTATTGAGACAATCTTTGGATTTGTCTGAAAAAGTTTTTGAGCTAAAGCTACTTGATGAATTTGACCTACTCTTGTAATGGCTGCAACATCATCAGAACAGCTCTTTAGCATATGTGCTAAAAATAAAGAAATCACTCGACTTTAGTCTCATGCCTTTTGTTCTTTACTGCCTTCAGCAGTGGGATTGCTTCGGGGCAACGAGCACCACTTCACCTAGCCATGAGACAAAGTGCTCTGTGTACCTTGTGCTGACACAGATAATAATGTTGTCTTCATAAAATATCCTGTGATAGGGCGGAGAGCTGCACACTACATAAAAGTGCAGCTCCAGAGGAGGAGAAAAAGTTGGTTTCCCTTCTAATATGTATTGGTGATGGTCTTTGTAAAATCTACCTCATCACTTCCCTCCCGGACCACAGGTAAAGGTTCAAATGAATCCTGAACAGAGATGAAAGCTACTGTCTTCTTCCTCTGAGCCCCTAAGCTCTCCAGAGGCGATGAGTAATGCTTTTGTTCCAGTAAGCTACTGTGCATATCATCTCTCATATATTCTGCTCTTTTGTTTCAGTATCATACAGGCAGAGCAAGGAGCGGTGAGAGTGGGAGGACAACTTAAATGAATGGTTTGGAGACACTAGTCATCATGTCTGAAGTAATGGTAAAATTATCGTATTTGCTGCACCAAACTTAAATATTGAGGTCAGGAAAGGATGGCAAACTTCCTTGTTCCTTCCTGTGGTTAACTTCTTTCCTGTGGGTACATCTGAGGTGTGTGTAATGAGGTATAGAAAACCATCACAATATAGCAAACCCATCAGCTAAACTAGTAATTTCAGAACATGCATTAACCCTTGGTAGCCTGGACACACTCCCAAACCTGTTGAAGCATTTCTGTTAGAGGCAGCAGTACCTCAAACGCCTCAGTAAAATTCTGCATAATTGGTGTCCTGCTTCCCTATAAGGAAATTACTGCATCAGTCAGTCTTACTCAATATCTAGATAGAGCAGTATAAACAAGAAACATTTATTTTCCTTAGAATGTGAACTTTCAAAGCCTGTTGTATCTTTTTAAAAAAATCCAAAACATTTGGCTAAATTACAAGAACTCATCAGTTTATTGAGAAATGAAAACTGTCTATTAATATAAAAGGAACTTGCTCCTGTATGTTTAATAAACTCTTGTCATAGGCAGTGAAAGTCAGTGGAAAAAACCCAAAATTGATATATGGAAAAGAAAAAAAAACCCTGGCAAGATAAGCCAGGCTAGCTGTATGTGTATAAACACATTAGGATATTTTTTCTGTTTGCCTCAGAGTATAAATATTATAATAGCGCATGATTTGTTCTCCCAGCCTTTGTCTGCAGCTAAGAAGATAGAAGCTCTGTATCTACTATGGCAACAGAAAGCTGTGTTTGTACTGGATAATTTCCATGAAAACTCCTGCTGTTGCCTCCAAGGGTTCAAGCCCACTGTGTGAAAAGGCCGTTGGCTAATTGTAGCCCTGTCATGTCTTGTTCTGCTCAGAGCAAAGCTGGTCTGTGTGTGATGCAGTGGTTTAAACCCTGACAGATGCTGTCATCTTATGTGTGAGTGCTCCTGCCATTGCTGCAGGAAATTGTAGGGTTTTCTTGAGGAAAATTTACTTCTTGTAATGTTTTTCAAAATAATTTTCAAAAATAGCCTTGCACTGCTAAGGGCCATATTTTGATCATATTTAGTCTCATTTAATCTAGTGAGGTAAAAAGTCCCCCTATTCCTAAGCAGTTCATTAATTAAATGATAGATAGCCACATGAGCAAGTTAGATGTGAGCCTTACCTGCTCCTGTCTCTCCATCCTCCTTCTGCCTGGCTCCAGTCCCACAAACGTGAACTTCCTAGAAGCTTCTCCACATATTGCATAATCTATTCCATCATGCTGTGCTTTCAGAATGTTGATCCAAACCTAAAAGCAAAAAGTGAAGATTTTCCTGCTATTTAAATGCCAGAACTCTCTTTCTCCCATTGTGGTTCCCTTTCTTTCCCTGTATTTTCCTTTTTGACAAGTGGACAATGCAGTTTCATTGCTTTTGTATTATTTAATAATTTCATTCATGGAAGTACTGCAATATTTATAGGTTATATAAAAAAATCCTGTCATGGAAAAGGCAAATGGTCCTTGTGACTTTCTTGAATTTGGAAAATGATAGTTTCGAGCAAGTGAATGTCTTTGTTCAAGGCCTTCCTTAGGGGAAAAAAGAAATAACAAGAAGATATCATAAATTCTGTCTCTCCTTTAGGCTTAGGCACTAGAGTTAGCCCTTCTCCTTAATTAGGTTTGCCATCCAGGATCTTTGTCTTTCAGAGAGATGCTACAACTGCAAGAAGTTAATTTTTAATTTTAAGAAAAGGTGGAGATAGATAGTACATTTCCTACCTCTTATATTGCCTGTCTTCTAGTTACAGCTCTCACCCAGGAAACTGAAGGCACTGATCCACTGGCCTTAGTCTATACCTATATGAGAATTACCTTATGACCAGACTTAATCTGGTTTGACCTGAGGACACTCTTCCTCCTCTCCTCTTGTTTCCCTTCCCCACTCCCTGAGTGCTGAATTTGTGCTCCTGTGCAGAAACAATTTGTGATTCCTGAAGAGCAAAAGAGAGACTTTAATAGTTAGAAGAGCCAGGTGGGAGAAGTAAATCCTTGGGTTTAGTCTTGGCTTCTCGTATTGCTTCTGTAGTTTATTGACTGCAAAATATGTAGCTTAGCCTGAGGAAAAAAAAAGACTACATTTTTCAGTTTGAGTTTCGTCTTAGTCTTGTACCTAATGTGCTTTCATTCAGGGGCTTGAAGAGAAATTTTGTTTGGGTTAATCTGAGCAGAAGCAAAAAATTGGTTCTCTTCATTTAGCTCTCCCCTGACATCATGAAACATATATTCCCTGCTCTGCCAGCCCACAGCTTTAACAGAAAGGCTAGAAAACTAATACTAGAGCAGAGAGATGAGAGAATTTTACAAGGAGATTGTTTTGACCTAATTTAGGCTGAAAAATATATTAAATGCATGCCTACCACATATTAAGCAGCCTTTAAGCTAGTCAACAGTTGGATGCCATCACCCCTGCTTAGTGGGGAACTCAGAAGCCATGGAAGAGGGAAGAGTGAGCTGAAAGGCTGTTCCTAATGGCAACAAGAAGAGGGGAAATTTGTTAAAGCAAGTGTAGCTGAGACTCTGGGGATCAAAACATAATTTTTTAATGTAATTCTGTTGTTGGTTGTGGGGTTTTTCTGCTTGAGGAACTGTGAGGAGATGGGTAAGGTGAATGGGCCAGAAATACTGACTTTATGACAGTTCTTGTCTGTGAGAGGTGATTTCTTGAGAATTATGACAGAAAGCTGTACAGGATATTTTTATAAGGGTGCAAATAGTAGCAGGTATGTTCATACTCAGAAGTTGCAAGTTGTAGCTCTGAAGCTGTGTAAGTGTAAGATTAAAAAATATGCTTTTGATAACAATACTAGAGTTCAAATTGGCCTTCTCAGAAGGCGAGAGGCAATGGTAACCTGTACTGCCTTAAACGAGTAACCATGATTAAAAATAGAAGACACAGCAGCAATATGTGCTGGCAGCTGGAAGAGGGACTAGATAGGTCAACAGAACGTGCTGTGAAGTCACAAGCTTTGGTAAATAAACCTTTGGTAAAGTCCATACCACCATGTCTTTACTATTGCTGTTAAGTTCAAGTTGGCTAGATTTTGCTGTGTAGATAACCTGAAGCTGTGGGAAAATAATGATCATGTATTGAACAATCCCG